>JAQFYQ010002365.1:0-11802 GCA_034694885.1 Buchholzia appendiculata
ATTCCCAATGAAAAAGCAGAACTGCCTGTATTACACCCTTCCATAACAGTATGTTACTCTCACCCTGAGTCATAAATTCTGTGTCAGGCCCTGGGCATCATTATCTGAGTTGTATATTTGTGATGGTACCGGAGCCATGCATAGTGTTCTAGTGTTTTTCTCTCTTTCATATTATGTTGAGCTGTCCTGTGTTCGGTGTATTTAAGTATAAATAAATGAATCGTTCATATTTATACACAATAGAATGTTCAATGTGGCAATCTTGCTTAGCTCTGCTCAATTAATTTTCGCCATTAACTAAGAAACAAATTTCAAATGCAGATGCATTTAAGTGTGTAATTCGTCACTAATGATTATCAGAATCAGTCTTTTTGCATAGTCTTTTTGCATATAGAGCCTACTCTTTTCAACGATGTTGCTAAAGTAGGTCATTGCATATTGCATAATCATAACTTCAATTTCAACTAGTGAGATGACGTCATTCGTGACGTCAGACGATTAACTAGTCCAAGGCTTGGAGTATTTTATCGGTGACCTTGAACTTGCTCGGTGTTTTAGTGACGCGTTTAGTAGACCCTTTAGGCTATTATTCAGTATGCCAATTAGGCTTGCCATCGTTTTTGCAAATAAAATTAGAGTTTGTATTCATATTTACTTTGATTAAACGTCATTTATTTAGAATATAAGAAAGTGATATTACTGGAAGTTTTAGCTAGATTACATGAAGTATTCTGGGGTCGAAGATTGAAGTTTAATTGAAATCGACATTTCAAATGCAGGTGACAACACCCGGTGTTGAATACCGGTGTCGGCGTGTTGAAGTGTATTATTCATCATTAATGGTTATCTACAAAATTAAATTAAGTTGATTTTAATAACTGTATAGAGAATACTTTATTATTTAATAATGCTTACGTTTTATTTATATTATGATGATAATAATTTCTGAAACAATGGGACAGGTTCATATTCTTATTCAACACTATATGCAACTCTGAATTAATTTCTACAATATAGTTAAAACGTAGACTACAAAGCGTTAGTTTCTCGTGAGCTGTGTCAGATGCAGCTAAAAATTGCACCAAAACTACTTGAAGGTTGATATTGTTGTCATCTGATATATTTATTTGTCGCATGTTTTAATTTGTTATAGATTTTTATAACATTAAAAATTGCGCACATATATTTCAGACATTTTTAGTGCTACATGTCTCCACTAAAATAGCTATTGTTCCTGATTCAGTTGTCCGATTTGATTAATTTTTGCTTCAAAATACTCAGAAAGGGTCTGTTAATGCAGCTGATGGTGTATATTGAAATAATTGTAAACTTCATCGCTGAAAATTTTCTAAAATATATGAAAAATATTTTTATTTACCATGCTTATCTTTATTCCAAGAGCCCATATGAGTCAACCGATTTTCGAAATATTTATTACGCTCATTAATAAGAGCTTTTATAGCTAATAATGTTGATGAAAAAATTATGTTCATAGCCCTCCTAGAAGCTAAGATACTGCGAGTTCATTATCCAAGCATGTTTGTCTTCAAGTTTTTGAATGAACAACACCCGCGGCAGAAAGGCTTGCTAAGTTGCTATAGTGCTAATGGCGTCATAGCGTTGGAACTACTTTTTCTTGCGCCGAACTAATTTGTTAAGATCTTCTTACTACTATTGACCACCCAAAATTTTAATAGCTCCGGCTCAAAATGTCCGATTTTGTCAATTTTTGCACCAACTTATTCAGAAATGATTTCTGCATACAGCGACCTACATTGCTCGTCGGAGTTAAGAACTTTGTAAATCAACTTTTTCAGTGAAAGTGACAAAATAATAATTAACGTCAAATTTCCTCACAGGTCATCTCATTCAAATGTGAATTGCTCATGACCCATTTGGCCAAATTTAAAAAAATTGTCACGAAATTACTCGTAGAAGATTTCTACGCAATAATAAATAGTTTTGAATTAAAATGTGAAAACTTCGTCGCTGAGCTTTTTCGAAAGAATGCACAAAATTCATTATTTTTGGACATCCCTTTAATGTGACCCCTGCCCCTCTAAGATTTAGAAATAATCTCAATACGTTTTACGTTCATTAGTGCGTCTCATATTGAAGCTGATTATTTTGGTGCAAAAATATGCATCTAACCCACATATGGACTGAAAAATGGCGAGTTAATTATCGAATTAAAATTTGTATAAAAAACCTGGCGTGACCGAGCATGCCCGTGTTAATAAACGCCGGTGTGCGAGCAGTAAATCGATAACGTCGCCGCAATTAAAGGGTTAAATCTTGAAATATGTGGCATTGATGGACTCACTCTTTATTGATTTTCTGCATTCACGTGTGCAAAGAGTTAGAGTTGATAAATTACTTCCTTTGCGTATATCAGTAGTAAGAGGGGTTCCCCAAGGCAGTGTACTCTGACCCGTCCTTTTTCTAATATACATAAATGATTTATATAACCACCCACCCAGGATCTGAAATTAAGACCTTTGCTGATGATGTTAAAGTTTATGCCGCTTTATCAGAAAAAGCTCTGCTCGATCTTTACAACTGAGCATTGATGAAATTGCAAATTTCATTTTCAGATACAAGTACATATTTTTGGCAACTATCGTTTTCGCCGCCAAAGTGTGCTGTCATTTCTGTTGGTGCGTGCATTGTTCCGCCTAAATGCCACATACAGTGTCTGGCAACATCTACTGTCAAATCTTGGTGTAATAATTAACTCCTATCTCGACTTTGAGATGCATTTTGCGGTATATGAAATAAACCTCGTCAGCGGTCTGCTATAACCTTTAAATATTTCTCTTGATTGAATTGTCATGTTTTAATGCGCGCTTTCATAACGTTTGCAAGACATACTTAATAATGTTCTTCAAGTGTATGATCACACAAAAAAAACTCTATAAATAAAATCGAGTCTGTGAAGAGGAAGTTTACTAAGAAACCTTCTGGTATGAAAATTAGCGTCTATACGGAGAGCACTCAAGTCCTTTCTGTTGACAGCCTAAAAGTGCCATCGACTACTGACTTGTGTATGTATTACAAAAAAACTAAAGAATAATGTTAATGTTGATCATAACGAATTCTTTACGCTAAATGATCTCTCAATAACAGGAGGACGTAAGTTTATTCTTGTTAAACCATTTTGCGAGTCTAATTTTGAATTAAGTTGGTTTAATCACCGTGCAATTAATTCATGGAAATCACATATCTATAGAAATAGTTAATGCTAATTCTCCTTAATATTTAAAATACCTCCGTAATCTCCACTGATTTATACAAACGCTGTATGTATAAACGATAAGTCGTACAGGGCCTAGCCTTGTGTATTTCATATATGTGTATCCGCATTGTTCGTTTACACAGTGTTCACTGTTGCTCACATGTTTATGCTACAGTACTGTATAAATGTACCTTGAAGTTTCAAATAAATAAATAAATAAACAAAAATTATTGTTGTAATTTGATTTGTGAAAATCAAATTTCGACCAATGCACCCAACCATAAATTACATGTATGTAAATATACTAAATAACAACTTACCAACACTAATGTAAACACACTCATTATAATAAGCTCATTTTACAATTAATTCTGTATTCCGATTATAAGTTGCCAAGCGATTAATCTTCTGAACAGCTTTCTTGTTCGCTCATATGCAAGTGCTCTGGTGCATTTTTACCTGTTCTCTACTTCACCAGCGGAACAGAAAATCATTGAGACTAATATTGATCATTCACTTTGTTTCATTGTCGCCGCTCCAAGTTCCACAACTGTTGTAGCAACATGCCTTGCAAATCTATACGAGCAGACTTGAATGCAAGTTGGTCATGAGGCGGCGTTCAAGCGACGCCTATTGTCAACAATTTCATTTACGTCGCTATCACGTAGATTTATAGAACTTAATCGCCTATGGTAATGATAGTGCAACATTCATTTCACGTCGCATTTTAAGTGCTGATCCAACGAGAGGAAAACGCATGTCCAATGTCCGTACGGAAAACGCCGTACGACGCCCGTACAGACGTCGTACGGCGTCCATACGGGTGCCGTACGACGTCCGCACCAACGTCGTACGGCGTCCGTACGGGCCCCATACTACACAATGCTCTCGTGGGAACAGCGTTTTATGGCTTAATAAATATAGTCAGTCTCCTCAAAGAATTCAAACAGTGAATGAATGAATATAATAACATACTGTTAAAGACATCTAAGTGTACATATAATGACTCTAATTCAAGGAAGTGCGGACGATTCATGCCAGGACGGTTCATCCAAGACTTGGTGGACCATGTGGTGGTGGTAGTGGCGGTAGTGGTGGTAGTAGTGCTGTTGGTTTTGATGGTGGTGGTGTTGGTGGTAGTGGCGATGACGGTGGTGGCGTTGGCGGTGGTGGTAGTGGTGACAGTACAGTTTCGGAGGTCTAACTTCAACAATTTAGCTAAATAATATTAAACAATATTGAATTGTTTATATTTATATAATATTTAAACAATATTGGTGACTAATTTACTTTCTACTAAATAATCAATCAATAAACAGCTTCGAACTGAGTTTCATGCTTTTGAAACGCTTATTTTAGATTATGATAAACAGTCTATAGATGGCAACCATAGACTTAACAATATATAATACACTGCTTTAATTCACAGCAAAATTCAAATAATTATTGAAGTAAACCATTTTCAAATAAACAATATTTAATAAAATAATGTTATAAATCTATTTTTTAGGTAAGAGTCTTCAACTACCAGTCTGCATGGGTTTGGATGAACTTAATAAGCAATCCGGTGAAAACCAGAATTCATTCAGATTGATTTTTTTTATTAATTCAAGCGGCACTTGCATCAATTTAAAATAGATCAAAGTTAGCATCGAGCTAACATTTTGACTTAATAATTTGTTTCAAATGTTGTATTAAAATTGTCGATTTGATATTTTGATCAATGATAGTACGATTACTCTGTTTCCAAGGACTAACAGGATGTTCCATGCTTTACGTACATCAGATTTTACTTCCAGATTTAACTATTCAATTTCTTTCAGGCTCGCGATTACTGCGTAAGTGTCGGTACATCGACACCGTTATTTTTCAACCTATCAGATTTAATGTTTCAGAAAAAAAACTTATTGCTTTGGTACATTACGGTATCGTTGATGTGCGTAGCCAACATCTGAAAACCTATGCACTTGAGATTCAGGAACGAAAAGAGATACTGCAATAGTCTTTATAGGAGCATCACCCCACCGTAAGTAGTAGATGCCTCCTAATCGGTCGATGTAATCAATGTACTTCCGGTAGTTGCACGATTTCCAAAACCGGAAGTCCGATATTTCAAAATTGTTGTAAAATATGCGCGGTCTCGACCATTTAGCGAAGAACTCAACTTTTGATAATTCATTGCGTGCAAAGGTACACGCTGCCTCCCAAAGTCCCTGCACACACTCGTTGGTATCGCCAGTTATTCCATTATATCCGTAAATAATTCTGTTGGATTGCATGTATTTAAACACGTCATATTTAATAGGATGGGTAATCAATGAATCGTCGTCCAGTCTCCAGAGGTATTCCAAGCCGGTCAGTATTGGCTGCTGGTAGATCCCTAAAGCGTGAAAGCGGCACATATGTCGGTATCCCATTGAATGTTTGTTACAGTACTTTACTGACACAAGCTCTTCATTCCCGGTAGACGCTCCGGTAAATTTTACCTTCTGGAAATACATGTTGTTATCCTCAGTTACTGCTAATATTTCTTTTCTAACGGTGACGTTGTCAAACGTCTCATCATCGTAAAAGATAACAATTGGGTACCGGAACAAATTGTTGAAATTGTTTTCTAGTAATGTAAGCGATTGTTTGAGCTTTGCGAGCCTGAATACCTGAGTCAGAACATAGATGACTGATTTCGGTCTGTCAGTAGGCCAGTTTTTCATCATCGCCTGGAAACGTGCGCACTCTTCATCACAGGGCTCTTCCGGGAAATGTTTCAAATCTTTACAGCTGCTGTCCTCGCTTTCCAGTTTGTCGTCCAGTTTACCGTTATTCATAAACATCCGTCTCACGCTGCTATAGAATTCGTTCATCCTAGACTTGAAGCTGATTTTAATGATTTCGTTATGAAGTGTAGGCACGTGACTGAAGTTATATTCAATCCATACGTCTGACGAAGCTATGAAAGTTGGGCAGAAATTGGCCGAATGCCAACTGGTTCCTGGCACAATGTGATTTCGTGCAGACATGCTCAGGGCGGGTCCGTGATCACTGCGAAATAACGGTAGCTGATCCGTCTGCTTTGAAATTAGATATAGTAGTGTGAATCCAGCAAGACCAAGAATGACAGAGCGCTTCAGAATCATCGGATTAATCTTCATGTTTATGCTTTACTTTCTTGTCTGATAGCAGTATAGACTAAAGACCATACGTAGTTTGTCTCCGACCGAAGCAGACCCCAAATGAACTGCACGGCGGTGCATCGTAATGAAGCATTATGCTAAATAAAAATCAAATAAATATATATTACTAAATTTGATGTAACTTGCGATATCAATTTACAGTAGCATTCACTTAATTCAGAATATTCCTGCAGGCAGAAAGTTAAAAAATATTTTTCATGTATACGTATTCCAGAAAAACTACAATTATGTCGCTTGAATTATTATATTCAATGCTGTTATCGCACTTCATAATCGTACTGTACTCGTGCGCGATACCAGACCGTCAATATAAACTTTACATACAAAGGTCATGAAGGTTTAAACTTGTAAAACAAATGACACTCGGCTTGTAAACACACAGAAGAAACAGTAGCAATACGCAACGAATAATGGAATTAAATTAGTTCATCGGGTAAATCAAAAACTAATTAATTCGGTAAATCGTTTCATAAATAAGTGACTAAATATATTATGTTGCTGCTCTCCTCTCATGTATTAAGTCGTATCCGCATGTTTTGTCAAAATCTACATGAGCAGGCTTCTTAATTCTGTATTGAAATTTTCTAAATATATATATTTTATCATATAAAATGACACGGACTTTATTTCAAAAATCATTTGGTGTCAAATAAATTTGATTTAATTTGTCGTTACTTTAGTTGTTGTTTTAAAACGTCTATGACCAATCCATAATACTTTTACAGATCAATAGTTCTTTATGCGCATTCTCTTGAAAGTAAATCACATACCGATTTAATTGTGATGCCTGGTTAAAAGTCGATTAAGGGTTTACTGAATATTTTCATTGGATAGATTTTAATCTCAATCCGAATCAATCAAGTGAGTACTTGAGAGGTCATGACACCCAAGCTAAACGTCTTATATTGCAATGTTTATACTGATAGAAAGTAATCGACTTAATAATAGATTAATTTGAATTTAGTGTAGCATAGGTAGTGTGAGCTTCACTTTAACTTTGCAATTAGCTTACAAATCTACTTAAATATTGAGAATAAATCATTTTAAGAGCTCTGTTCGGACTTCCGAACTGCATTTCTACAAAAGTAGAACACAACAATGGTAAATTATTGGAGCTCGATTGGCACAGTTGCTGTCCCCTGTTGATTTGAAACTCGCGATTATCACACGGAATTCGAGTGTCGGAGACGTCTCCAAGATGAGAAGAGACGACATGCAACTAAATATCTGCTAGAAGACTCCGAACAAGAAGCACTTCAGTGAGAATAAACTACGCTTAAACTTCGATAAGTGAGCAGACTGAATAAAACCTCCGACAAGATCTGAACATGTATAAATATAACTGCAATTTACCTGAAAAATTAGAACCTTGAGACTTGATAAATTGAAAGGGCTGCATTGGAAACAATTTCACAGTGAAAAATGGGACTGCGAAAGATAATATACAAATTTCAACCAGCAACTTTTGAAGATTAAATAAAAATAAAAATAAAAATAAACATAGCTAGGAACATTTAGAAAGAACCTTAAGACTCACTTGTTTGATCTTGTGTATCGTCGTATGTAGCTCGTTCTTTGCATGCGCCTCGGAATGTCATGATGAAAGTCATTGCACGCACGGAACATGTGAAAGGAAATGCTACATACATACATACATAAATACATACATAAATACATAAATACATATATACAATTCGACAGGCTGCAACTGTTGAACAATATCGATATATTTATATTCTAAAAAGATCACTAAAGCGATACTCACTACGAATTTTGCTAAGCATTCTAATATTTAAAATATCATAAATTCAATAAGAGAAATTCAGAAAGGATAAGGATAGGGTGGAGTTTAGATAAGGATAGGGTGGAGTTTACATGCAACCATTAGAAGTGCAATCGAGGACGATAGCTTTAGTTTCGAAATGCGAGTCGGCAATCCGATATATATTTCATCTCCTCGGCCCACAAAAGGATTTTCTCCTCCATACCCTTTTCACTACAAACATTTTCTACACCAGTAATCACAACCAAATGTTCTTAGATTCGCCGACAACAAATACGCATGTGTTCGAAACTACAATATTGAATGGTATGGTTATTGCAACTGGCCATGCTTTGATAACATTAAAGGTCCAAATGGAATGCTCTAATATTGATGAGAACGTTCCACGGTCGTTGGCTCGATCATTTTCGCCTCAGTCAAGCACGATTGTTCAGGACCAATCAGGTCAGGGTAACTTTGGTGAACGCTGTGATGACCGATTTCCGCCGCATGTGAATGACCCTCCTCATATCTCACACAACTGGACTCCGTCTATCCCGGACAGTGGACATACCGACTATAAGGATAATCCTCCCTGCATATAAAACAAACTAGTCACCATTGTTGTTGCCGGATGGTGACTACACCGATTACGATGTACATATCACCAAACTGATTGCCACTCGTCGCCGGATAGCGACCACAGCCATTATGAGGATGATCCTCCCTACATCTCACCAAATTCGTCTCCACTTCCGTTTCCGGATACCAACCATATTGACGACGATCAACCAGGGCCATCGCTGTCGCTACAGATGACTCGCCGCGATTCAACCGAAACCAATCTCCGGTCAGTTGGCTGGACACTCGCCCGATTATTCACACCGGACCCCACGCTTTCCCACACCATCACAGACGAGACAACAGGCCAGTGACTCGTCCTCATTAACCGCGCACGTCCAGCTTCATAGTCAATCTTGCCGCAGTCCGCCAAGTCGTCCATTGCCTGGTTCTCGCGGCGAGAATTGTTCGCACTATGCGAAAACACGCAAGGAGATTGCGACACATCTTATACGGAAAACCTGAATAAAGTCGTCAGAGAAGTCTTGCTAAACAATTGAATCCAATAATCAGTGAACAGCTCGATGAATCGTATTGATAAGGATGAAAGAAGATTATTAAAAATACTGAATAATTATTGACATTATAACTAACAATAAAGTTCAGTTCAGTTCAGTACACTCCGTTGTGCTCTACCTAAACTCCATTAATCACTGACTAATAAAGAAGTAGAAACTGAATCAGGGACGTCATTTGAATCTCTGAAGAAATGGAAAGATTAAAAAATAACACTGAACTCTAAATCGATTTTCAATAGACTATAGTACGATCTGTGTAACTATTGCCGTACGTATGGCCCACACAAAACGGACTCTCAAGACGTGCGCACAGTCGCCATATTCTTGATGGGCGGGCTGCAGGAGTGCGTCTCAGCTCTCAAGTCAAGTGCTTGTGATGTTTACTGTTCACTTCACAGATAGCTATCGGCTACTAATCTGCATTCGTCACTGCATGCCAAATGCCCTAGGTTTAAAGTTTGAGATGAGCTAACCACCTTGATTTAAAACAAATTATCTAGAACTTACAGGCAAGTTACAGTTCATCTGTAAGTCTGTCATAATCTATGCAATTCAGACCGAAATGGCTAACGCTTAGCAAGGGTCATGAACCAAACTATTAAGATAAGCGAAGCTATAATGCGTGATCATTTTTAAGCCAATTAAAATATACATCAACATATCCCGTCTTGGGTCATATTGCCCCCACTAATGGACTAATCAGAATCTATTCAACTCACGTTACGCAGTGAAACAGACGAAACCAGGTTTTTAAGCCAAATTATTCAACCTGCCCACAGCGGGTGCTCAATCAACAACAAGCCATGGGCCGCATGAATATAAAAATGTACAAATATCAGACGGGAATTTTACTGCGTAGATCTGAGCTACTCCAAATACTACTGTACTAGATATACAGTATGTCCACAAGGGACGACTCGAAAATGACCTTTACAATTGTTTTATACCACACTCTAACGAGGACTAAGGACAAACCTAGTCAACTGCGATTTGTGTCTCTAACTGGGCACAGCTGTTTTACCGCATTACATCAACCAATGTACCTTTATTAAACCAATCACGTGCTCGGCCATTAATCTTAGCTCTCAAGTGCTTGTAATGTTTTCTGTTCACTTTCCAGACAGAGTCGGCTGCTATACTCAATTAAACTATACAACAGTGCGTATGGCACAACAACAAAAATTGTGAATTTAAAAAGCGCGTTTGATTCAGTATGCCATGAAAAACTACTTTTGAAATTGTAGTGAATGGGCATAAATTGCAAATGGTTAGATTTATTTTCAGACATTTTCTCGCATGTCGTACTCAGAGAGTTACGAATGATGTCGTTTCAGAAACCCGATTTTTGACGAGCGGTGTCCCACAAGGTAGCGTGTTAGAACCTTTATTCTTTATTGTATAATCTAAATGACCTCCGTTCATGTTTGTCTAATTCAACACCATACTATTTTGCAGATGACGCCAAAATACACAAAGAAATAAATGATCTGGACATGTTACTGTTGTTACAGTCGGGTCTGTCTAACCTGCCAAACTGGACGACAGACCGGTGGTTAATTAGGAATTTTAATCGAGAAATATGCTGTGCTGTTGGTATAAAACCTGTTGAACTTTGTCAACAGTGCACTAGTACTATACATAATGTATTTTAAACGTCTTTGAACATAAACGTGTTTGAACATTATGCCGGTACACCGGTACCAGGAATCGAACCCGGATCTCATAAATGATAGGCAAGCCGTGCTAACCACTACACTATGCCAGCCGCCGTTCTACTCGTTACGAAGTCATGCTTATCATAAACGTATTCATATTAACACACCACCCTGCAAGGCAGCGCATGACCCGAATGAGTCGTACTATGAACTCATTAGTTCTAACCGTCTCGCAACGAACCAACGAAATATTGTGACTAACAAATACAAGCTTTTTTGAACATATGTTTTCTGTTACATCACGGGCAAGACAAAAAGTGAAACATATTTTTCGAACGTTTAAGACCTGAAATGCACTTCACACATTCCTAGGGTTTAATTCACATGTACTTCCAATTTTTAGTTATTGTTATCAAGTATGATATTATCCACACAAAACAATTGCAATTATACAACTTGAATCTTTGCAAAGGCTGTTCGCCATGAATGTTCCAGGAATTTCGAAGTTTCTCATACGTTGAACGACTGGCCAAATTAAAATTGGGTACTTTGGAAAAACGACGTATGTTCTTTGACTTGTTTTGTACTTCAAGCTTCTTACTGGTATTTGTGTAGACCAATTGAAAACTACGGTTTGAAATTACCAACTGGAAATAACAGAAGTCACGACTTGCCATTAATATTTGCATTACGAAAACTTATTCGGGAGACACTTAATCGTAAGACACCTAATCGGGGACAAATCATTCAAATATGACGTCACGCAGGAGGGGGAGGGGGGGTCGTTGAAGTGTGACAATGCATTGTCGCGAGGTGTAAA
>JAQFYQ010002366.1:0-11802 GCA_034694885.1 Buchholzia appendiculata
ACAGCTGGTATAGCGTAGTGGTAACGCGCTTGCCTGTCATGCAGGAGACCCGGGTTCGATTCCTGGTACCGGCATAATGTTTTACTCGTGCTTGGAAGGGGGCTTGTTGTAACAGTCTCTTCATATTACATCTACAGCAATCAGTAATAATTGTTCTAAGATTATGTAAATGTTGTGTTTTGCTCCACTACTGTAGCTTCCGCTTCACATTGATCGTGCCTTGTTTTGCTGATTTAATTTTCTCGCACAAATGTGCACAGGAGAACATGTATAAGAAATGTATCAAGTAAAAGTAAAGTACTTGATGCGTTCTGGATAGAAGGTTGTCTAGAGCTGCTCTCCCAACACAGCCCTCAGCCTACCGTAGTCCAAATTTCAGCTAACAGTGGCCAGTGTTCTAGCAAAACCCGTCAGTTTAGTACCAGCCTTGTGTAGCTAGTCCAATCCTATGCTGCTTGATAGCCGGGCGGCAGAGCGCACACAAATATTCCCGATTTTTAATTTTTTATTATTTTTTTATTTTATTTTTTAAAGTGTAAAATCTTTAAAAAAAATTATTTACGATTTATTTTTATTTTTATGCAATCTGATATTGTAATTTTTGCCGAGAACACAGGCTGATCTAGGTTTGAAGCCAGAATCTCTTGCTCGCGAGTCGAGTATACTAAACTAATATATCTTATATCCAAATTACTAACCGCAATCATTTTTGCAGTATGGTATTCTCATTGATTTAGACAGCTGCTCATTATCTTGTATTTCTAAAGCACGCACCTTTTTTATTATGTTTTAATTATAATTGAATGCTGATTGCATTGGTGTAGCGGTCCAGGTATCGGTCGGTGATTTGAACAATGCTTCAGTAGATCGTGCGGCGCTACACTCTGTTCGGCCAGGTTGTCTCTACTTGCATTGCGTCGCACGTATCTGCCTGCAGGGGCCACGCACACACACTCGCGGTCACATACTAGTACACAGACGCCAATCACACAATCAATTTACGCAGATAGAAGAATTGGTTTTAAATTACAATTTTTCGCAATAATTGAATGACAAAATATGGATAGTGATGATGTTCTGATTTGGAAGCGTGGTGATCCAAATACATCAATAATTGTATTACATTGCTTTTCTTTATTGCTGACTTAACATTGTATTGACTTAACATCTTGATTTTCATTGATTTATCTTGCCAACCTAATGATTCATTTTACAGCAAGAATGCACATAGAAAATAAAATTCACAATCATACATGACTCTGTCTAGGTTGTTACTCAAGAAATAAATTATTGTTATTCAAGAATAGCAAGATTTTTGTTATTCTTGTCATTCATTCTTGTTTTACTTGCTATTTCTTGTTATTCAATAAATAAATTAGAAACACTTTTATATGTTGATGTTGAACGATTGCTGGCGAGTGTGTGTCCAGCCGACGATGACCATCTTTAGTTTTCCAGGTAGCTGATGACAATTTTCTACTCTGATTATTTCTTGTGTAAACCACCTACGCATATTCTATCAATTATATTTCAACCATTTCAATCCTTGAGTTGTATTCCGTGAGTGTTACTCGTCAAAATGCGGTTTATGAATGAATACATGAATGAATACGGTTTATGAGTGAATGCAGGAATGAATACGGTGTATGAATGAATGCAGGAATGAATACGATTTATGAATGAATGCAGGAATGAATACGGTTTATGAATGAATACAGGAATGAATACTGTTTATGAATAAATGCAGGAATGAATACTGTTTAATTATGAATGAATGCATGTCTATTTTTTTCTTCTCGCCTACCCATGCAGGGATCAATAATTACATTTTGATATTCAGATAACGGATCTGTTAGTCGCCCTATAAATCAGTCCCGCATAAACATACGAGAAATGGCAATGGAATGCTCAATTAATACTACTGTTGTTGAAAAATTAGTAGAACTTTTGCATTTAATATGTATACAGTATGTTGTCGATTTAACAGCAGGCTTATTATTTGATCAGTGTCAATCGTTCAGTTGGGACAGACCATCATCTAGTTGGGACAGACCATTTTGACGATTTCTCGTCAAAATGAAGGCTGCACACTTTTAGAGTGCAATGTCATGTTTATGGTGTAATAAGCTTTATTCATCAACAATGCTACTAGTACACATTTGACAGCGGTTCAAGTAAATTAACTAAATTAACATAAATACATAAATAAACACCGTGCACAATCCAATAGATCAAGCATCAACGATGCAAACTACAAAAATTCATGTAAACGATACAATACTAACCGATGCAAAAATATCGCAATTATAAAGAAAAGAATACTTAGCAAGTAATGTCATGTTGATAGTGTGATGTCTTGTTTAAAATATCGGAGTTAATAAGACTCGATCAATTTAAATGCAGAATTACTTCTCTACAAAATGCACTGAGCACCTTAGCAAAATTTCTTGGTTTCATTCAATTCTATGAACTTTAAAATAATGCTTTACACTGATCCATAACACAAAGTACAACAATCATGTTTATCAATCATTTCATGCATTTCAATGAAAAATGAAACAGCATTAAAAATTAATTTAAATTACATACTCTGTAGCCTGTTAAAGCCGCACTTAATCGCATAACTTTGTGAATTGGAAAATGTTCAATTCATACAAATCAACTCTGCATTATCTGAATGAATGATTGAATGAATGAATGGGGGGTGGGTGGCGGTGGTAGGGTGGAGGAGTTTGACCGACTTGAAGCGACGACAGGTTGCAGGGCGCGACACCTGTTAACACGTACGACACATTGCCAGTTCACACACACAGAGCGATCTCATACCAATGCTCGGCACTCACAACACGTTCTCTGGCAACAATATCTGTCATAATTCATCGCATGCACCGGCTGCCACAAGCACACAATTTTATCATAAATTTCTCTCTCTCTCCCTCTCTCTGCCTCTCTGTGTGTGCCTCTCTCTTTCTCTATTGTTTCTAACATGGCTGAAACTAATTACCAATTTGGCTGCAGCCAAAGGGTCATTGAGCCAACCATGTCCAGCCTGTGCCCTGTCGAGCCCCGAGTATAAATAGCTGGGTATGAGTGGTCATCATAGCATTATCTTTCTCAGTATCTGTTCGTTAGCAGCAGCAGCAGCAGATTGAAGACTTTACGACAATGAATTACCTGATCGTTCTCGCAGCCGTCGTTGCGGCCGTCGTGTCAGAGGGTGGATACCCATCTGAGTACGGTCATGGAAGGTTCGCCTACCACGGACGCTACGGAGGTACGGAGTTCAAATTCTGTAGTTCGATTTAACAGATATTAACTATTTTAATCATTATTTTAAATAACTCTACTTGACTTTTCTAGAATATTAGAATTAATAGTTTGAAGTTTTTCAAAACTTGATTGGTTTGTTTATAAAGATCTATATTTAAAAACTGACTCATCCGTTTAATATTTCACAAGGCTGTGCTGAAATGCAAAATATACTGTACTTTAAAATAAACAAGCCGAATGTAATCAATATATGGTCCAACGGTTCAATGCTGCTTGTAATGAACTGCTATCAAAGCAATGTGTTGATAGTTCCTAACTTTGGGATTAAATAAGTCAATGTTAATTTAATGGAATATTGCCCATTGACCATTAAGTGTATACTATTTAATTAATACAAGTTTATGATTAATAATAATCTTTTCTAGAGCTTAATTAAATTAAATTAAAGTGAGTCTGGTCTAATATCCCTTCATTTGAATTTATCTAGTCCTAGAGCATTGCTTGTATGCTAAAAGGCAGGTTATCTAGTTTTTTGCGCAGAACTCAAATATTTGTGTTCAAACCTCACATATTTCATAAGCTTGTAATTACTTATATCACTTTTTAAATGATTAATATAAACTAGCATCTGTAATTTAAATTGGATTGATAGCAATATTGTATTCCTTTGACATACTTTATTATAAATAACTTATAAGCAAAGTTCATGTGTGGATGTTTAATGTTAGATATTTGTTTCAAATGTATTCATACTAACACTGGCTTTGCATATACAAATATTTATACTAATATGCAAATACATACAAATAAATATACAGATTTATATGCATATAGCATAAAAAAATTCACTTATTTATTTAAAATAGTCGATATACTCATATTTTATATTAATATACATTTTACATTTTATTATACATATTTCATTTGCACGATTTTTTGTTATAATGTAGAGACTATATAAATTTCACTTCATTTTCAAAATTTCACTTCATTCACAGTATTTCACGTCGACAGCCTTTACAATGCAAAGGTCTACGTTACTGAAAGTGTGATCTTGTGACATAAACATTGCGCAATTATATAAATTATAATTATGTAGTTTATAATAATCGCTGATTATATTAGCTCTGCTTTCTTTGTAAACCTGAACAGCGGCAGTACATGATTCAGCAGTTTAATCAATTTTTTTTATTAAAGATACTCTATGTTTCAGAATCGCATTGACCTGCCAATATTAATCCCTTTGTACAATATAACATATAATAACGTAACTTGTTAATGTTCAATAGAACGAACTATGCTATTGCTATTATGCACATTTTACATTTTTTTAGTTTTTTTCTAAAATAAACTTTTTACTCCGTACTTTTCATTTGATAGAGAAAATGAGAATTTATTAAGACAAAGTAACTCTGTATAATGTAAAGATGGCTAGCCTCATACTCATATAAACAAATAGCATTTGCGGCTATAAGCTTGGAATCTTGGATAATTCGCTTAGATTTCTATTATTGACCTATCATAACTGTAAGGCTTAATGGCAACGGGAACCATCTGCGTTCACCTTATCTATCTACTGGATAGGTGTCATCGCCTCTCGTGTCAATTGTTGTTAACACTGTTGTTAATAATTGATGCGTTTAGGAAAGTGCGGCAATGATGGATTCTACTACCGAGACCACGGCTCCTTCATCATCTGCTCGAACGGTAATGCGTACGAACAGCCATGCGCTCCAGGCTCCCGTAACTCCGCCTACGACAAATACCAGTCCGGCGGACACTACTACTACCGCGACTTCTGTGACGTCAACCTCGTCGACTACGGAGCGGGAATTCCCCATGGTTATGGTCATGGCGGTTATGGTTATGGACATGGTCATGCTGCCGGTGGTTACGGGCACGGACATCAGGGTGGTTATGCCGCCGGTGGTTACGGTTATTAGAAGCACCATCTAGACCGACGGATTGGGGGAGAAAGTGGTGATATTTGACTTACCGTGGATTCTTAGGACAAGCTAACTTTTGATAACACTTTGTACTACAACTATAATTATAGTGAGATTAGCATCCAAGTATTTTATTATACGAACAGTACCACGCAAAGCTGACGCTGTATTAAATGCAATGCTAACGAGAATTATACTATTTAAAATAATTTCTGTTTTGGCGTTGTTTTGGTATACGGTAGTTGAATCGTGACAGCTGACATGAAGTTTATAAAAGCCGAAAACACAAAGCTTTGGCGTGCCTTAATCGAGCATGGTTCGTGGATGGACTGGTGTGAATTACAGCTTATTAGCTAATCCATTCCATGCATGGTTTATAAAGTTCCTGGTTCAAAGTTTCCATCCCAAAGAATTTCTGAAGTACCCATCACTGGCCGATGGTACCTCGACAGTAATTTTAGTGTATGCATCCTCTGGTTCCTCTAAGGACAAGTCGTTTCCATTTTTTTTACTCCAATCCATCTTCTCGCACTTGATACAGTATGATCACTCTTTGAATAATTATAACTTTCAGAGTCCATTCATTAAGTAGTCCAATAATTGTTGAAGGCTCTCCTATCGATTTCCGACTGATTTTTATCTTCTTTCTGTGTTTCGAGAATTTATTATTATTGTTTATTTAATCTTCGAAACTGACAAGCATTAAGGCACAATAGCAAAGCAGAAAAAACGATCCAGTTGTCAGCTTCAGGGTCACCAGGCCCGAAAGCACTCATGATGCCGTCGTAACTACAGCACAAGAGTAAAAAACACTGCACCAAATCACTACTAAAATGGTCTACGAAGAGTGTGACAAAGCTATGCGGCAATGAAAACATTGCACAACCAAATGTTACTCATGTTACCTGATAAGGCATTGCTGATAAAAAAAATAAAATAAACAGTATCTAATGCGTAAAATTAAAAATTAAAAATTAATTAAAATGTAGGTTTCTAATTGAATGTCTGAATTTTCTAGAAGTCTTCTCTCTAACCCACTGACTCCAGTCCAATCATGATCCTATGATATTACGAAATTAGTAACTATTTGGAATAGTTGAATTTTACATTGTGCCTACGTGATCGTAACGGCATTCATTAAAATGTACACTGACTATCTCTGCACATGGGTGGTTGTTCCGTACGTTAAGGTACCGCCTCTGGCGAATGCTTTATAATAATTTACAAACAGAAACAGCATGTGTAATTATACAAGTGTGATGATATACTCACAACATTGAAAACACATAAGGATTCAGGAGATAATCACAACTATTACCAAAATTGCAAATGCTGCCGAAATGCTGAAGGGTGGCTTCAATATATTCAAATTCATTTACATTAGCCTAAAAATTGGACGCTTAGAAAAGGTGTATGCAACAAAATATTAAAATGGCAACTTATTTCTGAATGAACTGGCGCAGTGACTGGGAGCTACGTACAATGAATGGGACCTTCAGTGACTGAAAGCTACAGTGACTGGGAGCTACAATGACTGGGACAACAGTGACTGGAGCTACAGTGACTGGGAGCTACAGTGAGTATGGGGAGCTACAGTGACTGGGAGTTCTTGTGACTGGGAGTTACAGTGACTAGGAGCTACACTGACTAGGAGCTACAGTGTGACTGGAGCTACAGTGAATGGCAGCTGCCACTGCAGCTAGGAGCTACAGGACTAGGACTAGGAGCTACAGTGACTGATAGCTACAGTGACTGATAGCTACTGTGACTGGGAGCTACAGTGACTGGTAGAAACAGTGGCTGGGAGCTACAGTGACTGGGGCTACAGTGATTGAGAGCTACGTTGACCGGGCTTTATTTCAAGAGTCAATAAACATCAGGTCTATAACAACGGTCACACTGCATTTTGCTTGCTAGGCCTATTTCCGAATTTGTCACTGACTTTTGACAAGTTTTTGAGCGTTTAGAAATGTTGCATTTGTTGCTACTTCGATAGTCCAGTTTGACCTTATACAACCATACAGCTCCTAGATATTGAATTCAAACTTCACGAACGTTGACTTTGAGCATTTCGTTGTGCATTTGAATTAACAAACGATTACTTCCGCTTTTTGCATCTGTCGAGCTATTTTAACGATGGACCCGATAGTTAGCAACTCACCTCACCATCTGAATCCAGCATAAAATTTTCACAATTGTTATTAAGTTGTACTATGGTTGGACAGATGCGAAACTTTTGCCGTCGATTTGGTTTCATTGCGTAGCACATTACCGGCACGTCGTGAAAACAATAACTTAGCAACACATCTGTACGTCGCCATATGTTGCTAACAAATCTCACGCTGCTCGTGTTACCGATCATCTAGCAAAATATACAACATGCTTTTTATTGCTCGAGTCGTTTGGTACGTAATCCCCGGGCCGATCGTTGATTTTACACCATCAGTTCCCCCTTGAACCCCCCCCCCCTCACCCCTCTGCCGAAATGACAAAGTAATTTCCATGTTTATACAATTGTTGGAGCCGAACGTTTGATGGCTAAAACCTGCCTAGAGACGAGAGAGGACCGGAGGCTGTATGTTGAGGATCAGGATTGACGATAATTTTGCGGCACGGCTGCGATAAACAGCCGAACCGTTTAGTTCCCGTATCTGAGCACGAAAGGGAGGGGGGACGTGTAACAGCTAAAAAAAACGCGTGGACATTTCGTCGGGCAAGCAAAATAAAGCCGTTTGTAGATGCAAATCTTAATCGCCAGTAATTCTGTTTTGAGTCGGTCTCGTTTAAGCTCGCCCTGGCTCATGGTTCATGCAGACGATTCCGCTGTAAAAATGTCAACCGAATTTATGTGAGTTGCGTCGGCTGCCTTTGTGCAATACACGTGAAATACAGTAATGGAACCAAAAAAGCTAGAGAGACATGTCATAAATATTTCACAAATATTTGAAACCGGTTGTAACAAGAAAAAATTATATTTACTTGAATGTTTTAAATTTTCTATTTTATGTTTAATATTATTTGCTTTAATTTCGTAACCATACACACGTTATTATTTCTTACTTACTGTTGTGATTACAATAACTAGTAAGGACAGCAAATTAGTCATAAAATATTTGTTTAGTAACAAACAACACTAAGTATTGCAAAATCCAAGTTAATACAAATGCTGGTAAAATGCCTGTTGCGATGATTTCAGCAAACATCTAAAGTGCGGTTAAAAGTGTACCGCCGGGTTTTTAACGAGACTAATTAAGGGTTTTGACTCAAAGCAATAAATCTGACTTTAGCAGCCTACAGCTCAATGACGTAAGATCATGAAGCGAGTTAACAACAGATCTTTATTTTGTTCACTACACAACACCAGATCACAAAGAGATGATATAAAGCTTTCTTACAATCAAAACAACATACTAATTAATTATTTATACTGTGCATATCACGCAAAACTAATAAACAACTTACTCTCATAACCTAGGTCACATAAGCAATTTACACCGTGCATTCTGATAACAACCATTATGCTATACACATATTTTACTGTCACGTTCTGAAGGCGGAAGTGTCATAATAATTCGAAAAAAAACCACAATCGACATTTGAAGATTTTGCGTCACTCAATCCATCACTCTGCTTTATGCGAATACATTATTGACATTATCGTCCACACGTTTCACTAACACACTACGGCAGTATAACATTCACTAAATGTCACTTAACACAGCAAAAACTGTTGCTAATACATTAAAAGACATTAATCAATAGTGCTTGCATTGATAATTAAAATTACGTAAAATTATCCTGTTAAATCATTTGAACGTTTTTAAAGTGCAGAATATGAAAAAAAAATTGGGTGCAGATATCAAATACGTGCAGGAATTTGCTTATGGTTGTTCCACAAACAATATGAATAACATACCATGAACAATGAACTGCAATCAAAATCAACCATACACGATTTAATTTAACGAAGAAAAATATTATAAAAACTGGTGTTTGAACATGACACGTCAATATTAAAACAGAACCTCAATTATAAAAACACTATTTATGGAAATTATTTATGTAAACCGCTATATAATAATAAAATTTCAGTAAAATATTTCAGTGCGTTTCAGTTAATTTCAACATAACATGATATAACGTTAATATGTTGAGACTGTTATTGCGTGTATTTCTATTATTACACATTGTATTAAGCATACCAGACTTTAAAACACAATTGATCGTCAGAAATTCGGTTCAAAATCAAATCAAAAATAAGCGCATTTGATTAATGACTAATGAATCACATCTAGCGTACGCTATAACCGACAAGTTTGTAAGTTAAATCACGATCATAAAATTAAATTAAATTAAAAAATGCTATGTGGTAATAATCATAGAAAATATAAAAAATTGTAGGGTCAAAACCAGTACTGAGTTGTAATTTAAATTTCAGTAATATTTATTTAGGAAATAACCTTAACTCGACAAAGAAATTTGTCAAAAATCAGTTTCAAATTTGCAACAACAAAAAAATTAATTTTATTGCACTTAAATTCCTACATCACCGTTTTAATACCTCTAAAATAATACTATAATCTTCTTCCAATTCTTCACCGTTATTTAATTTACCAGATATAATTATATAAGTGAGATCACAAAGTTCAAATTCAAACAACTTATGTGATTAGTGGATATCGTTGCCATAATTCCTGCTTTGAAAATCTGATTTTTTTAAATATTTAAGTATAAAAATTGACGAGAATGAATAAATTACGTGATTAAAAACGGAGAAATTAGCACCAATTAATCAAAGCCATAATTATGATTAAAAAGCTAAACGCTAACTATACATTGACACCGTGACACGATTATAAATAGAAAAATTATTTGACATCCTAACAGTTTAATTCTGCACATATACACATAACAGTACATCACCATAGCACTGTAATACACTAACACTCAGACAGCATTGTGGTGTTCATCTGGCATGAATGACCGAAGGGTGTCCCGACCTCCAGGACAGCGCTGATTCATCGCAATAACTGGACTTATTGAAGTCGCACGTCCAGGATGATTTTTATTACGATTCCAACTAAGCATATTGTTTTCATGAGTGTCATTATCAGCCTTATGTGGATCGTATTTGATCAGTCTGCCTGTGTCCGAGGTGTCAACTGAAGAAGTGGGAGCAAATTGTACACGTTTCTTTGCATCGTCCGGCTGGTTCCAGGCGTAACCTGTAGCAGGGTAGTGACCATGCAAACCATACCGACCTTGGTTACATTCTGAATCAGATAGAGGAACATTTGAATTCTGCTCAGCATTTACATACAGATTTTGATTAGGGTAGTAATTTTTTAACTTATCATACAGCCTATCGTTCCCGGTGTCATCACCGCTACCCTGGTAACAGCCTGGATCACGATCACGACATCTGGACAGACTACCGGACATGATGGGAGGAGGAGGAGGCTCAGCAGCAAATCTAACCGACTTCCGAGATCCGGGTGCTGGAGGGGAATTCCCCATCATCAGGTCGACGCCGGGATAATCCAGGGAATTTCCCTCGTACTCTTCCTTGAGATGAGTCAGACCGCCAGGAGGTGTCTTTGCTGGTGATGCACTGGGCTTGCTGAAGAATAGCGACTGTGAGGAGAGGTCACGTGGTGATGCTGGAACTGATCGCTGGGCTGCTGGGTATAATGGTGACTTTGGCGACGCTGATGTTGTCCATGTTTGGGGTTGTACGCTGCACGCTGCTGTCCCCTTGGTAACGTTGCCGCCGTAGCACGGACCGTAGTGGATACCGCTCCCCGGCTTAGCGCAGCTTCCTTCTAAACATAGTGTAATACATAATATACTGTACATTAGTCTATTGGTAAGATAAATGTACAGAAAGAAGATAATTATACACAAATATGGACATACTTTATATAAATTTCATTTCTGTATAAATTAGATTATGTATCCATAGATAAATACAAGATAGATATGTATTTATAGATATATAAAATTGATCTGTATTCATGGGTGTATTCATAGATGTATCTATAGGAATATAAAATATATATGTTTAAAATATGCACGCACAAAAGTACACATGGATCAACAGGCTTCTACAAAGAAATGTGCAAAAAGGACAAGAAAGTTTGCGCGTGTGTTGTTGTATATCATGCATATCTGTGTGTATCATCTACATGGATTTTCTTTCTGTCTGAGTACCTTTTGTCCAACGGTATTATATCTGTGCATATCTGTATACAAACTTGAGTCAGGCTGCTATACCAATGTTCATATGCATAGTTGTATGCAGAGAGTATATGTATATGTGACTGAGTGCTCTTATGTATATGTATTACGTCTTATGTATTACGTTTATGTCTACTCATGCGTCAGTGTGTATGTACGTGTGTACTTTTTAGTGTCTACGTATGTGTTTGTGAGTGTACTGTATGTGTGCACATGTATATGTGTTTATGCGTGTGTATGTATGTAAGTATGTATGTATGTATGTATGTATGTATGTATGTATGTATGTGTACCTGGTTGTCCCATATCTCGCGATGATCTCTCTGAACCGCTGCTACCGTCGTCGTTC
>JAQFYQ010002367.1:0-11801 GCA_034694885.1 Buchholzia appendiculata
AAGTCAAACAGATGCTACAAATTACACGCACTAAAATACATATCAATGAGACTTGCTGAACTGAAATTCCCCACAATATAAATATATATAATGTATATATATATATATAATATTAAATATATAATGTAAACAGCATTTTGCATACACAGTTCTCTATGTACATGTATAACTACACACCACAGGGACGAGTGAACGCTTCTTGTTTCTTGCTTGACTCGTAGATTCTGTGCTGACAAGACAGACATGACCTTGTTGACCTTTCCTCTGCGTCAGCTTCCAACGGCTCGATATGATATCTTTTCTGTCCAGTCTCAAAATGACCTCTGTATTAAGTGTACAATAAGAGCACATATAAATCATAGTGATGATTATCATATTAAAAGTAGCATTGACTTTTCATTGTTGCTCATGAAAGACGCCAAAAACTTTTAATTGCCAATGACTTCAACTTATTGGCACATTCAAAGTGACAGACACTTCAACTTATTGGCACATTCAAAGCAACAGACACTTCAATTTATTGGCACATTCAAAGTGACAGACATTATAGTTTTCTTCACTATCGTTTTTATCACTGAGAAACGTAAAAGCACAACGTATTATTTTAGGATTTTCATTTTATTTCGTATCAACAACTTGCAATAGAACATAAGATTCAGACGTGACTGATATCGCAAGTCAAGCTCTTATAGACTTAAAAAATAATTCGAAGTGCACCAAAACTACAGCTTCGGTCTAAAAGCAAATGCATACCTGGTAACTATTACATTTATTGCAGCATCAATTTTTTAACGATTTATTTAATTTTGCTGAAAGTGTACAGTTTATTGATATTATCAAACGCGTGCTGCCAGTTTCATTTAACCAATGATGTTCAATGCATTGAATACTTTGGCGTCGGAGGCGGTAAAAACACTGATTATTTGGAGTCCGAATTGATTTATTTATCGTGAATTAGAGTTCATTTAAATTACATATTAAATTGCACGACAGGTATGTATACAAATGTTTAGATATGAATGCAGATAGGAAATAAATTGAGAATGCATCAAATGTGTTAATGTTTTAGTTCTTACTCAATTCCGTTGCAGGTGCTGATTGCGACACGTGGAGGCCCGGTAAGTCCTCGTACTTTGCCCACGTAGTAGCAGTGATCAACGCGCTAACAACAACATCCATTGCAACATGTCATTCTTAGTTTACATTGCCAGGGGGAATTATTGAGATGAATATAGGAAATAAAAGACAATTTAGAAGGTGCAAATAATGATGATCAAGAAGTCCGTGATGACGGTACCGTGATGACGGTACACGACTGCGGTCTTGATAATGACGGTGACAATGACGATGACGATGATGATGAATTTATGAAAATGATATTGTTGATGGACAAGATGACGCTTTGCTGTAACGCTTGATAATTTTTGCAAGTGTACGTATCTACTAACGTGATCAATGTTTATAATGTGTTCTCCTCGCTCGTCAACGACCTTCTCTATGTAGTTAGACGCCAGTAACCGTCTGTAAGGTCAACGAACAACAAGCACAAATAAACAAATATGTTAATTAACGGCATCTGAAATAAATTATTAAACACACAGTCGAGCATAAAACTTGTTCCCAACTCAAAGCACAAATTATTCACGTTGCCCACTGCCCATGATCACTTGTGCAATATTTATTTATAAATGCGATGAAGTTTTATTTGAAAAGTCAGTCATTGACTCAAAATAGAAATAAAAGAACCATAACACATTTTAAACAGACAAAATGATCAAGATTGCAACAACTGGAACATCAGAAGACGAAACTATTTAAACAATAGCAACGGTCACTACCTTGTATAGTGAAATTATGCTACTTTGAATAAACATACGTTATTTGAACTAAGGCAGCGAAGGAATCGCCGAATCGCCGTCGATGACAATTCGTTAAAAAATCATGCATATTCATGACCTGTTTAGCTCGAGGTCAAGGACATATATCTGTCCGTCTACTTCCACGTCCAGACTGAGTTCCGGAAGATGTGACCTTGTCTGCACCTCGTCCACATTATTGCGATCATCGAGACGCGAGCCATCCTTTGACAGTGGATAAATTAACCATTACAAACGTATGTAAAGCAATAGCTGTGACTGTGGTAACTTCAGTTTGTTATGCGTGCTGTTATGAGGCACTATGACGATGGTAAATAATGCCGTACAGTGACGATTAAATAAGAGGAATAAATTCGGAATGAAGTATAGGTGGTATTATTTTTGAACGCGTTTCCAATATAAGAATTTAGTTTAATTTAAGTACTGCAAATTTTTGCAATTGTAAGGATAGTTTAACTTTGAAGGTAGCCAGCTGAAAGCAGTTTTCTACTAATATTTTATCTCAGGTTTCTGTGTATACATTAATAGAAAAAAATCTTTTATTGAGGAATTTTGCTTTTACCTTTAAGCTTACAATTAAAGTAAGCCTATTCACATACATGGAACATAGTAAAGCTGCGCGCTCAACCGGTGCACACCACTGTCAAAGACAAGCACGAGACATCTATTATAATTAGTCGTTTCTCGATGAAATACAAAACTTATTTAGTTGTATTCTGGATTTCGTTATTTTCAAAGTCTATTAGGACAATATTGAAAATGACACATGACGCTGATAAAGACGACGACGATGCTGACGATGACAAAATCAGGAAAAGTATTTTACCGCATTTAACGTTCACTGGAGTCAAGACGATACCTTGGAAGTTGTGACGGTAGTGTTGATTGGTTTGTCAAAGACCTTGCTTCTGGCAACGATCTTCGCGAATTGATCTACCTTGGCAGCCTGTGAATCAGTGTCTCTCTTAACTCTGAACAGCGAATCTGCTGCAATCCAAGGAAACAATACATGTATCGCTTCTTGCACATATAATACTGATGTATAAGTATTAACATTACCAATATTCCATGATCTCAATCCTAAAGACCACATAAAAAGACAATGGAAAGCAGTTTTAGCAACATTGGAACTATGGAATCTGCTATTCACTGTAATAGATGCTAGTCACTGCAGTAGTCAGTGTGAATGTCATGAGGTGATTGGCTACTAGAACAACTTTTGACATTTCCAACGTCTGAAACGTTTTACTTTTACGCCGACCACTTCCATTTATTTAAATGCATTTCATTGAAGTTTTATCAATGAAGTGTCTACGGATTTCAATTATGGATCACTGCATACAGGGCTCTAATTTCCGACAGGTTGCTCCCCCTCCACCCAATCGAAACTTTGACCCCCAGTCCAAGGGGTTGTTAAAACGCATTCCTCAATTCACAATAATAGACTAAAAACTGAAATGACCAAAATGGTTGCCCGAGTGGCTTTTGCGCAATTACAAACACTTTCGCTCTGCTGTTAATTCTACTATTCAAATGAACTATTTATAATCTCAATGTTAATTCTACTCTCCCACGTTAGCTGCAGCATATTACCAATTTATACTAATTCATACTATACCATCATTGTTATGAAGGACCAGTGAGTTGGTAGCAAAGAGAAGCGCTGACAAGACAATCGCTCTTCCAATCAACAACGAGCGAGATCCAGGAGACACGGACATGGCGACGATCTTAACTCTGCACTTGCAGCACTAGTTAATAATCAAACCCATCTTCTGCATCAACTTCTTATATAATAATAATGCTAACTAATAGGTCCTAGTTTTTACAGACGGAGGGAATCACGTCGCCTGGTTTTTGTTATCAGCTAGCTCATAACAGTAGCTGTTCATAACTGTAACGGTCTAGAGTAGTCTGTAGGATGAGTTATTGCGTGCGTATAAGGCAGTCAGGCCATTGAATGACATGTTACAATGGCACTTGCTTTTACCGACTACGAAGCGTTTCAAGTAGCGGCTCTCGTCGCGCTCTACTGAATCTCGGTTTTGTTATTGTGCATAACTGAAAACTTTAAAGTGCTTTAGTCGAGACGTTACGACGTCAAAGCTGAAGAACGTTGTTGGACGTCAAGTCTGACAGTCTGTTGGCGTCTCTGTAGATACAAACCTGTACTATACCTTGTGTGCAGGGCGATATACAGGCGAGATTCAGAACCTCAAACTTTTCCGGCATCCGCACATCATCAAGCTGTGAGTCGGAGCTGATTAATTTCGCTTGATGCTTATTTAGAAAACATTAAAGAGATTGGGAACTAGCCTACCGTATGAACATCAATATTGGAACTGTCACCTTTCTTTTTTAGAAATTTAAAACATGTAAAATTGAATCTTCAAGTTGCCACAAGTATTTTTACTTGTAGGTGTAGGGTTATCTAGAGTTTTTTTTGCTGCACTATGAAGTGTATAGTAGATGTTTTTTTGCCCCAGTGTGGGGGAGGGGGTTTGAGAATACTGCCTTTGCACAGCCCGGTGTAGTGCAGGTCATACAAGGCGACTAATGGTTAGTAATTGGATCAGAGCTGTAGCACTGGTGTAGATTACTACCATACATCTACTCTTTGGTTCATTCATAGTGGAGGAGTTAGCATTGCTTGCCGCCACTACAGAATCAAAGAACAGAATGATTTGGAGCAATGAACAGTAGTTGAACATCACGTGTGCTTAAAACTTGTACAAATTGTTTTAGGTATTAATGTAAACTAACAAATATCTAAACAGGGTTACATAGAGTCCGTATGTAATTAATTAAATCGTAAGTAGGCTATAAAGGGTATATTTGGTGTCTTTATACATTAGACCTGCATATTGGATGAAAGCTAACTAGGATTGTATCAACTTGTTCATTGGTTTTGCTTTGAAATTGTATGAAGTCGTATATAATGTGCAAACGGGTGGTACAGACATCACCAGTGACAGTAGACTGAGAGAACTTCCATGTTTTTCCCTCAGATTTCGTATGCAGTGGAATTGAAGTGAGCCATGTATTGTTGTGATTCAGTTACCAGGTGATCAGTACGCCGACGGACATCTTCATGGTGATGGAATACGTCGGCGGTGGAGAACTCTTCGATTACATCATCAAACACGGAAAGGTTCGTATCAATGATACACTTAGAAATATCATTCAGTTTAATATTAGTTTATAGGATTTCTGACTAAAGCTTTTATTTGTATATTGATAATTATTGAGTTCAAGTGTTTATGAACCGTACTTGCTAATAGCTGTGATTAGTTTTAACCGCTTTCTTGTTGACAATTAATCCGTTATGTTGAGTTGAAGTGTTTGTTGCTATCAGATTGTGTAGTGTGCAGTGTGCTGTGTGCAGTGTGCTGTGTGCAGGGTTAAGTATGCTGGTTTTCAGGAGAAAGTTATTAGTCGACTGAAGTGGTTTTATTATTTATGTTCTTGACCTTCAGTTGTAAGTTATGCCTGTTTATGTTTTGTCCGTCTATACGGCTGTTGTACTGAGTGTCATGTCATAGAGCATGTCTTGTTCTTGTTCTTCTTCTGCATATTTGAGTAGTCCTACACAAGCTATATGATTGAGTAGTCCTACACAAGCTACATGATTGGGTGGTCCTACACAAGCTATATGATTGAGTAGTCCTACACAAGCTACATGATTGAGTAGTCATACATAAGCTATATGGTTGAGTAGACCTACATAAGCTATATGATTGAGTAGTCCTAGACAAGCTATATGATTGAGTCGATCACATAAAAGCATCTTGCATTTGTTACATAGACGAGCAAATCAACAAAGAATTTTTTATTAAAATTAAATTTTATTCCAGATATGTGTTGGCCATGATATTCCTGGTGGTGTTGAGATTTGCATAGACCCACCTAGTTTCTCCACGTGCGCGAACAAATGAGCAGCGAATGTTGGCATCAGATGAAACCTGTTAAACTATAACTAAGTTTATTGCTTTGGTAATCATTATGTGTTATTATCTGACAAATCAATGAAATCATTATGTGTCATTATCTAACAAATCAATGAAATCATTATGTGTCATTATCTGACAAATCAATTAAATCATTATGTGTCATTATCTGACAAATCAATTAAATCATTATGTGTCATTGTCTGACAAATCAATTAAATCATTATGTGTCGATGATGCTTTAATGTATCGCTATGTATTGATCACAACATTTCTGTTCGCTGACATCCTTTGATGCGATCAGTACCTTCATTAGCAGTGCTGTTTTGCTTCTTTCCATCTGTAGTTAAAGGAGAACGAGAGTCGGCGGTTTTTCCAGCAGATAATTTCCGGTGTAGACTACTGTCATCGTCACATGATCGTTCATCGAGACCTGAAACCGGAGAACCTTCTTCTCGACAAGGACTTGAACGTCAAGATTGCTGACTTCGGTAGGAACGCCATGAGAGATTCGTTTCTTTGTGATGGCCAGACGAAAATGGTGTGCTTTTCAGTGCAGTTGTGATACATTTTTTGTGCATCTGAAAGGGAAGTGTAAGTAAGGGAAACATTAAGTAAGTGTTTGTAAGGGAAACATTATAGCAAGGCCATGTAAAATATAAAGAAGTTAATTTGTATAGATGATATTAAGAATAATCATTTTTTGTCTGATAGGCATTGTGGTGCATGGTTGGCTAGCATACCAGTACATGTCATGCTGAGTATTGATTAAGGTCACTTAGTTGACTTGGTTCTTATGCTGACATAGATTGAGATTAGTAAATCAATGATGATAACATAATTTAAGCCTTAGTAGACATTGTTCTGTCGAATGAATACAATAGAACTGTATTATAATTTAATACAATTCTTTTTGAAATTATCATCATTATAAATTAGAGTATATTTTAATAATTGTAATAATAAACATTATAGTAAATAAAATTATCATTAAAATTATCAGTTTATTTTACTTTGCCACAGTTTGTTATTCTTTGCTAGCATCCAAGAAGTCTTGAATATGATCAGAATAATATACGGACTTCCTGGTGTTTGTTTTGTTTTTCATATGTTTCGTGTGTGTGTGTGTCTTCAAGGCTTGTCCAACATGATGACCGACGGGGAATTTCTGCGTACGAGCTGCGGCTCACCGAACTACGCCGCACCGGAAGTCATCTCTGGCAAGTAAGTGATACCAGTCTCTCTCACCTAAGACCTTGGATGTCTTCATGTAACATCTGTCGCATGTGTGATGCTCTGACCAATCAGGAAGCTGGAATCTCTCTGTGGAACGAATGTTGCCATTTTCTCGACCAATCAGATAAGATTTGTCAGTTATGATGTTCAATTATTGTTGTAATTAATTGAATGCAAATAGAAAATATATTTTTAAAATATATTTTTTTGGAATGTGGTAGAAAATTGTTTCCTTGAATGATTTGTGTACATACTGTTTTGTTTAACAGATTATATGCCGGACCAGAAGTGGATGTCTGGAGCTGCGGTGTCATTCTGTATGCACTTCTCTGTGGCACGGTTAGTGTCATTCTCTGTGTACTTGTGTGTGACATTGTAGATGTTATTCTCTTTGTACTTTTGTGACACGGTGTCATTCTCTTTGCACTTCTCTGTGGCACGGTGAATGACCTTCTCTTTGTGCTTGTATATGGCATTGTAGGTGTCATTCTATTTGTATCTGTGTAAGGTATTGTAGGTGTCATTCTCTTTGTACTTACGTGTGGCATTGTAGGTGTCATAAACAGCAGAAGTATATTTGATTCACTGCTCACATCTGTTATGTCTTTGTGTGAAACATAGGTGTGAAACTTTGTATTTCTAAGTCTTTATTATTAGTAAAGCTTTATGTCTTTGTGTGAAGATGAAACAGTGATGATGGTTGATTAGGAATATTTGTGTGACAAAGCTGCCATTTATAAGCTAGTCGTGTATTAGTTATTACCTGATTTGTTTTACCACAGTTACCGTTTGATGACGAACACGTTCCAACTCTGTTTCGCAAGATCAAGTGTACGTATCCGCTGACTTTGTAGTGTGAACACATCTTAAGTCATTGTTTCTATGACAAATTGTTTACATTGTCAGGTTATTGTTTTGAGGTTCGTTTTGAACAATTGCATATAGCTGATTGTCATTTTAATGATAATAGCCCGATGAGCTTTTAGAGAAAAATCGGACTGCTAACTGATAAGACGTTTTAGACTTTGAATGCCCAGTGTTGTGCTTGTCCTGTAAGATTGACTCATCTGTATGCTCGATAGCAGTGTATTTCAGTGACTTTTGTCACATCCTTTATGTGCTTATTTGAATTTGTAGCGATGAATGTCTATTAGAGTTGTTAGTGTAGCGAAGCTGCAATACAGGTGTTGTAAATGTGATTTTAGTCTAATATCGTAATTGAAATTGATTTTAGTCTTGCGTCACTGTGTTAGTCTGATGCCTTGCCTCTATGCGCTAGTCTAATGTCTTGCCTCTATGTGCTATTCTGATGCCTTGCCTCTATGTGCTATTCTGATGCCTTACCTCTATGTGCTATTCTGATGCCTTACCTCTATGTGCTATTCTGATGCCTTGCCTCTATGTGCTATTCTGATGCCTTGCCTCTTGTTTTAGCCGGTTTGTTCTCTGTTCCCGAGCATGTGAGTAAAGTTCCTGTGAACCTGATAAAGCGTATGCTGCAGGTTGATCCTATGAAACGCGCCACCGTCAAAGATGTTAGGTACGTCTTTGCATTCCATTCTCATTGGCTACTTGCATCTGTTTCTTCCTCAAGTTTTAAACTAAGTTGGTTTAAACGAAGTGGAATTAATGCTTGGAATCATCTGTCTATTGGAATTGTTAACGAAAAAATTTCTGATAATTTTAGGCGCCCTTTAATCGCTTCATTCAGATTTTAAAAATTGTATGCATGTAAATATTATGTCAAAGCGAGCCACATGTATGTATTTTGATCTATGTGTCCGCATTGCTCGTTTAAACTGTGTTCATTGTTGATCTTTTACACATGTATTCTGTTCCTCTGGAGATGTAAAATAAAGTACAATGTGTTTGATAGAGAGCATGAATGGTTCAAAGTAAATCTGCCGGAGTACCTCTTCCCGTCCGCCAGTGATGTCGACGCTTCCGTCGTTGATACCGATGCGATACGCGAAGTCTGTATGGTAAGTCATACGTGCTTTTTCTACTGTAGTTTGATGCAACATGTGAAGTCTGTATGGTAAGTGTTGTGTACTTTTTCTACTGAAGTTTGATGCAATACATGAAGTTTGTATGGTAAGTAATTTGTATAGATTATTAATTGAATATTAAATGTAATATTGCTATAGTAATTTGCACGATTGACTGATAAAATACTACAATAATTACTATTGTTTATGTATGCATCTCTGCTTAATATTGCTTATATGTATGCATGTGTATGCCGCTATGCATACATTTATGCAGCTGTGCTTGTATGTATGCAGTTAAGTTTACGTGTATGCAGCCTTACTTATATGTGTATTTATATGCAGTTATACTTATGCATGTGCATTTGTGCACTGTATGACTTTGTGCACTGTATTTTACAGATATATATGTATGCAATTGTGTACTTGTTTTTGTGTGTATGTGTGTGTATACATACTGTATGTGTGTGTGTATGTGCAGAAATGCCAGGTCTCTGAGATGGATGTACATTCAGCTCTACTGAGCGGTGACCCCCAGGATCAGCTCGTCATTGCATACAACCTAGTCGTCGACAACAAACGCATGGCGGACGAGACTCCATCAAAACTTGAAATCCGTGACTTCTTCGTAGCATCCAGTCCGCCCGGATATAATGCTTTTCCACTAGTATGTTGACACTTTCTTCTCAATGATTCTCTCAATTTTTAGATCCTCTCGGTCTCCCTCATTAGAAGTGAGAGGACATAGAGCCTGTTGTTGTTTTGAATTTATTGTTGTGCTTCAGGTCTTTTTTTATCATTGGACGCTGAACCTTGCCTGTTTTTCCAATCAATGCTACAGGACTACGGAAGTGAGCAGCTTCCAAATGTCATAACATTATTCAAGTACAATAGATTTACATTTTTTGGATTTGTTTCTTATTGATGATAATGATGATGATGATAATGATGATGATGTGGAAGCTTTGGTGTAAAATTATTGTGATATGACGGATGTCTTATTTATACTCTCTTATACTCTCTTGTTTAATGTATGCATGGATCACTGTGTGTATTCTCTCTTGTATTGTTGTATGTATGCATGGATCACTGCATTCTCTCTTGTATTATTGTATGTATGCATCGATCACTTTGTGTTTGCTCTCTTATATGTATACATGTATCTCTGTCTGTATATTCTCTTGTATAGTTGTATGTGTGTGCATGTATCTCTGTCTGTATGCTGTCTTGTCTGTGTCTAGGGTTCACCTATGCGTGCACATCCTGAACGAATGCCAGGTTGAGTTTCTACTCTTTGATTCTATTTATAATGCTGTTGCTATGTGATATAATACGATTATATAGTTAAAATATAGAGTATTTATAAATATTTTATGTTTTTTAATTTCAATTTATTGTTTAGTTTTTCAAATCAAGACAACAGCAAGCATGCCGTTAATTGGTTAATTTGAACTAGTTAATGGAAACTTAAATGGTTAATTATGTTGCGCGTGAGCCGTTAGGTTGTATAATAATAGAGATTATGTATTATTTAATTCAGCGAACTGGCAGTACTGAAATCTAACAGAATGTTCAAAATTTATAAATACTTACAGATCACTATGAGAAAACAAGACAATTTTAAAGATGGAGCGCTTTTGAGAATAATTCCAAATCGTAAACTGATGTTATGCAATGTATCATAAATACGATTATATATAAACTGATACATGCAATGTATCTTTTTTTATAATTTATGTATTAAATTTGTATATGGCTTTTTATGTTGTGTCACTGTCATCAGACCATGTTACTGTGAACTGAGTTATTCCTGTGTATTAGATATACATACAACGGCGACACTGGATCCCATTGCTTTGGTGGAGAAGAAGACGGCTCCGTTGAAGAAAGCAAAATGGCATCTAGGTAAAAATTGAAGCTTATTTTTGATCTGTTAGATGAGTATTTGTGATATGTAAATGTTTCATGAATACATGTATACAGTTGCCATTGTTTTACTGTTTAAGTTAGAACGTGGTTTGGCACAAAGTAAGTTTGTAAAGTTTGTTGTTTGTAGGAATTCGTTCACAGAGTAAACCGTCAGACATCATGCAGGAAGTCTACAGAGCCATGAAGAGTCTAGAATATGTGAGTACACTGGCTTCTATTCTCCTTCCTTCGCTCAATTACTGCAAGAGACATCCAACAATTTTGCCATTGGGATTAAGCATCGGCTTATGCCACAAGCCGATTATTATGGCTTATAGCTATTATTTTGTATCTATCAATTTCTATTACTATTATGAATAGTAACTATCAAGTTTTGTAACTAATGTTATCCAGCAGCTGTTTTATGTCGTCTATTTGTGACTAAAATAACAAGCAATTACTATCAGAGGCACGATATGGCCTCACTAGTGCTGATGCGCAAGTACAAAACAAGAGAGCATGCAATGTATGCAGTGGGTATCAGGTGTTTTGTGCAGTATTTACTGTGTTAACATGTAGTGTGTACAATATTTATTTATGTGCATGCAATGTGAATTGTAAATTCAGTGTAAATGTGTGTAATGTGTGAATGTGTAACACAGTGTGAATGTTTATACAGTGAATGTGTAGGGTGTGAAACTGTGAATGTGTATACAGTGTGAATGTTTATACAGTGAATGTGTAGGGTGTGAAACTGTGAATGTGTATACAGTGTGAATGTTTATACAGTGAATGTGTAGGGTGTGAAACTGTGAATGTGTATACAGTGTGAATGTTTATACAGT
>JAQFYQ010002368.1:0-11797 GCA_034694885.1 Buchholzia appendiculata
CACAGAGGCGGCTGTGCTGGAGGTGGAGCCAGGTACATACCGATGGCATTGAATGCAAGTCTGACCCCACCTTGCATTGCCCGCGGGTTGTCCTTTCTAGTTGTATCTGTCCGTGCACGAGACTCTGGACCAGTTGAACTAAGTATAGCCGTCTCTTGTGAGTCTTTCCATCTTCAACCTGTAGATGTTTTTCACCGGATCAGTGTGAAAGGCCAAAAATCAAAAGGCCGAAAAACAAAAAGGCCGAACGAACAAGGCCGAACAGTCAAAATGCCGAAAATTAGAAGGCTGAAAATCCAAAGGCCGAACAGTCAAAAGGCCGAACAGCAAAAAAGCCGAACGATCAAAAGGTATAAAGAATCTACATGATTAAATATAATCATTCTTGAATATTCAGCCGTTTGATTGTTCGGCCTTTTGACTGTTCGGCCTTTTGACGGTTCGGACTTTTGATTTTCGGCCTTTTGACTGTTCGGCCTTTTGATCGTTCGACCGATTGACTGTTCGGGCTTTTGATTATTCAGCCTTTTGACTGTTCGGCCTTTTGATTGTTCGGACTTTTGATTTCGGCCTTTTGATTGTTCGACCTTTTGATTTTCGGCCTTTTACATTCGGCCTTTGATTTTCGACTTTTTTATTTTCGGCCATATATAGTAGATTCATATGTAGTAGACCATACTATATATGACGCCACTCCTGCTGTGTTTATGACATTGAAAAGAGTGTCCAAGGCTACCTTTTTTACATTTATATTAATAATAACGCATGGGGTGTATTACACCCCAGGTATACTAAAGAAGCCCTATGTACAATTTTGAATTTTTCATGCAAAATTGTAAAAGTAAAAAATTATATTCTGATCACTAGGTTGTAGGGGGATGGCTATGGAAGGAATTCGAAAAATTACAATTAATTATTGACAGTGGTTTCTGGGCAATCGACATTTTAAAACGCCTGGGGTGTGTTACACCCCAGGTGTGCTTTAGAGGGTTAACCATTGTCATAGAATTGTCATGGGTTTTGAGACATATGCTTACTATGCTTAGATCCAAATCAAAATTAAGATTAACGGAAACCACACATCATAAAGTTTATATGTCAAAGGGTACTATGACACTTTAGTGGTACCAGTTGTCCCAATTTCAGCTTATCGTTCGAGTTTCTATATTGGTACTGTGGGCACAACGACAGGATCGAAAAGCCAGAATTCGAAAAGCCAGAATCACATTTTAATTAAAACTATATGTGTCTGCTCTAAGAAATTCTCTATGCCTTCAGAAAGGGAAAGGTGTTTCATCACAGAAAAACTCGTTTGTCATTATAATCGATGGCACTGTCGAATATTATCGCCGATCACGGTCGGGACGGTCGGGACATGACCAGATGACCAGTCGGGACCCGACCAATCGGGACCCGACCAGTCGGGACCCGACCAGATTTTGGCATGGTCTGGAAACGGTCGGGACATATCAAGACCACAATTTGGTCAATGATCTCCCGACCATGTCCCGACCATGAGCATGTCCTGACAAAGATTTGGTCCATGTCCCGATCATGTTTCAAACGAAATGTTGGTGGATTGCCGTGGATGGCCGTCGCCCCCCCCCCCGCTCGTCAATCGTCAGTGGAAAATCTCGCTCGTCCCGACCACATTTTACAACAAATCGACGCGACTGCACTATTGAGTGACTTTATCCGGATTTCCGTTAGGGCAGCTTAACTTCATCCATTATATGCAATTATGATTTTTTGCTGTTAGTTGGATCTCAGAGCGAAGTTAATAATACAAAAAAATATTCTAAGTTAAGCAGATAACTTAACAAACAATACATGTGGAAAGTTTCAATCAAACTTGATTTATTATTATTGCATGGACTAGTTATTTGTAGAATTTGACTTCTGTTAAAGTATCGTACATGAGTAGCTAGATTCCAATGCATCAATAATGAATATTTTATTTGCATTTAGATTCGAGAAGGCTCTGAAGCAGTTTAGATCGAGCACTTGTATTCCATACATAGACTGGACTATGGACCGAAACCTACCCAACGCTTGTGACTCGGTTCTCTTCTCCCCTGATTTCTTTGGAACATCCAACGGCGCAGTCACTACTGGACTAGCTAAAGGATGGAGGGTTTGGATCAGACTTGTTGATCATTTATTTAGTTTCAGATATATGCCAAGTTGTGTTTATAACAGTACTTTTTGATATAATACAACGAAATTGTGATTGACTATTTTGATCGCACTGAAGTTGCTTAATCTGCGAATAGGATACAAAAAAGATCACGTATCATCTCTGCGCCTCTGATTCAGTTGCCTTTAATTATGACGTATTTGTGCGTAACATATCTAGGAAATGCAGCATTTCGAAGTAATCTTTACCAGTGTATGTGCATAAGTGTGTTTTAGAGTGTAGTTCATGAACGTGCGTGCGAATTGCAATACACACCGTTGCACAAGTCGTCCAAGCTTTTGTTAGTGGGGGTTTCGATCTATGCAATAATTATGTTTCTTAGCAACAAGAAATCAGTCCACAATTTGTTTAATTATTTCTTTCTTTCTTTAAAGCTGACAGGCAAACACGATATGTGTAATGCATACATGCAGTAAAATCAGTCCATTTTTAGTCATCAGGTCCGGGAGGCAACTAATGATGCCAATGTATAGTATATTGTAATGTGCACGATAAAAAACACTAGAATATTCAGCTCTCCATTCTGACTCGCGCATCCATAGGTGGCGAGTATCAGGGGCTTGGGGGCTAAGCCTCCAAATCTTTTGAAAGCATTTTTTCTACTGTGTTTTTGCCTCCAAAAAGCGCCCAAGCCCTCCCCCAATATGTTGGTACTACCCCCGCTCAACAAAAAAATTGGTGCGCCGCTATCCTCCCGCCCTCCCGCTCGTCCCCTCTTTCTATCATACAATCGTGATTCTTGTTATTTTGTGTAAAAGTTATGACGATGGTGAAACAGTCTCAGTCTTTCAAAGTTGTTAATTGACTCCAGAGTGAAAATAACTGGGAAAGACCAATGCTATATGTCTTGACCGCAACGAGAATAAGGAGAAACGTCACCAGAGGATGACGATAAATCCAAGGTCAATAACTACTAATAGCCAAGACTAGCATGTCAATTTTTTGTCCTCAGAGATCCTTGGCAATGCGATCAGCATGTGGATGCTGAGCTGAACAAAGTGACATATTGTTGATCATTATTATAATTCATTATTATTCATTAAGATGGTGAGAAAGAGGATCAAAGTGTTTATTCATATTGAATATTAATCATGTTCGGAACACTTCGTTGCTTACATCAATATGCAATCTCAATTATGATTGTAATATTGATGACGATGATAACGATGATGACAAGTAACTTATGATAGGTAGCGAAAGATGAAATTCCGTTTATTGCATGACTAGGTGACGTCAGAGTGTAACGGCGCAGCCGGGTCGTCACTGTATCGCAGATGTCGACCTAACACCAACAGCATGCTCTACACGTCCTCCTCTGTCTCTACATACACAGTTAGTTCATCTACACGTCTCTGTCTCTACATACACAGTTAGCTCATCTACATGTCTCTGTCTCTACACATACAGTTAGTCCATCTACACGTCTTTGTCTCTACATATACAGTTAGTTGATCTACACGTCTTTGTCTACATACACAGTTAGTTGATCTACACGTCTTTGTCTCTACATACACAGTTAGTTGATCTAGTGCTCTAGACGTCTTGATCTGTCTCTGCATGCAGAGTTAGTCTGTCTACATGTCCCTGTCTCTACATACAGAGTTAGTTCATCTAGTGGTCAAGCTCATTGTAACAATCAACAGAGTAACTGAATATTTTTAGAGTTGAACTTCATAGCTTGTCATAATGATGAATAAGTTGTCACTAACTGTAATTGGTTAGGGCCTTGCACCTAGCATACTGGTTCCATGCTCATGACATACTGATAAGTAGGGCCTACTATGGTTGTAACTTCTCCGTACGATAGGGTTTTAATCAAATCATATTATTGTGAATACATAATAATTGTATCCCCAAACTATTTATATAAATTTGGCTAGTGGTGTTGTTCAATGTGTCTATTAGGCGTACAGTACGTACGAACGGTTCTGCCTACCACGCTACCAAGACTTTGAGTTCGCTCACGGATCACCCCACGGCTTCGTGGCTGGACAGATGAACTCCCTCACCTGTGCCCCTCACGACCCAATCTTCTGGAGTCATCACTGCTTCATCGACTACATGTTCCAGAAGTTTCGAGATCCTTTCGACATAAGTGTACGCGGAGATCGTGGCCAGTATCCTCGCTGGGGCGAAATCCCTGATGGCATGCGCTGGGATGATGACGCTTCTCCGTTCGAAGATGTCTCCATGCTAAATAGCGATGGTCTTGACGTAAGTGAATTGCGAGGTTCTAAACAGGACTAGTGACGTAATGTTAGATAATAGTAATAATTGACTATTGATTAAGCGATTCAATTTTGTTCTATTCGATTCAAGCCATGATTTGTTTGAGCCATATTTTTTATATCTTTCTTTTATTCTATTGATAACTTGTCAGCTGCAGTATAGTTTGGGAAGTTTAATTCTTTTGCGTTGCTATCGTCCTCTCTCATTTCGTATTCGGACATTGTTATCCATAAATGTCATCACCTAAAGCAGAAGTACATCATATAAGTCCCATTGTGGTGAAACCAGCTGAACTTAATTTGGGCGTTATTTGTACTGTAGGCTGTTGCATGAATTGCGTGAACAAGCACACACCTTTTTGTTAAATGTATCTCACATTATTATAGTGATTACATCTGCTATTACAGTACAGCATGTTACTACTTACTGCTACAAACAGTATTATTGCATAATCGCAAGCAATACATTTTGTATATATTTTTCATTTGTCATGTTTGTCTGTTTATTACAGACGGGATATGATGGCGCTATCTCCTACACACCGTCCCCGAAGTCTTGTTCTACTGACTCCAACTGTTATGGGTCTAACGCGAAAGGAGCTCTGTGGTGTAACACCAACCTGAAACCACCGAGTTGTATGTCGAAGGTCAAGCTCGGAGGCAACTGCGCGGGATTGCCTCACAACGCTTGTTATCAGGAGAAGAGCTGTGGTACCAAGGTACCACGCTGCTTGGGTGGGCGTTGTACCTGCTAAGATGCAGTGGTACTAAGGTACCACGATGCGTAGGTGGGTATTGTACATGTTGAGATACAGTAGCGCATTCAATACAAGGGTTATGAAGGAGAGTGAACGTGTGACATTCACTGAACTGATTTTAAGATGTTTCGCAAAGGAATATATACAATACATGCTTGACCAACATCCTATGTGGGGGAGAACGGTGGAAAAAGGAGAAACAGCTGAACCTGTCTATTGAAGAGGGTACATGTAATGCTAGTCGGACGGACATAACGAATGTGGATACCTGCAAAACAAATTGAACATAATTCAAGAAAGCACTTTAATTGAATTAAACTAACACAGTAAAGTTTCATGGAGAAGATATTAGTTTTTCATTGCCTACCTTAAGAGTGAAATTCTATACTGCGCAGCAATGACTTAAAATCAAGATAACTGAGTCTGGAGAGAAATGAAAGTAAAATAACACGTGGAAAGGAATGTTTGCAGCGAGGAACTACTTCATTATTATGTTATAGGTATTTGTAAGTAATCGAAGTGAAATATCTAAACAAAGTCTAATTCAAATGTATTTACGCCCTAATTGTATCATTAACATTCGTAGTTGTTTTAATTTAGCAAGAGCTTTTATGTGGGCTTCGTTGTAGTTAATAAACTAACTGCGATATTTTCATTATAGAGTACACGTTTTTAATTATTAATAATTTATTATACCGTATATGTACATATATTGGTTACATTTACTGATTTACGCATATAGCTCATATGTTATACTAAGATGTATTATCATTTGTTGAATATGAATTCTGACCAGGCGTCGTAACATAAACGTGATGCATTTTTATTTTTAGAAAACAAATATATATGAAGAAATAGCATAGCCACCGGTACAGTGAAAAACAAACAATTACCACAAGACTACTGACACTATCAGCGATTATGATAATTACCTAAATAAGATGTAATGCAAAAAAATAATTGAAATCAACACAATATAATTAATAGAATTTAGAAATCTGAGTGCTATATAAGCTTTAGCAAATATTATCGGTATATTCAATGGACAACATTATAGTATACATGCAATGGCCCTGCAGTAAGGTGCATAAGAGAGCATGCAGTGCTTATGACATGGATATTTTCCAAGGATTTTCGGAACGTGAAGAATTAATAATGACGATGTCCTTTAAAAAGGTGCACAGCATCACAATTTATATATAATATTCCACTGTGTAGTTAAATTGTTCCTTTGTTCCGCGAATGCATTCCGATAACTGCTTAAATACCTCTATCAGGCTCTATGCGTAGTTGTGATCTAGAAATTTTGAGACGGTTGCCAAGCAGCCGGTCTTCTACATGTTCATATAATTATGTTGCAGATGAAATATGAAAAGACCGTTTATAATAAGCCCCTTCCAAGCACGAGTAAAACGTTATGCCAGAACCAGGAATCGAACCCGGATCTCCTACATGACAGGCAGGTGCGCTATCCGTTAAACCACCCGGGCTTCCGTTTCATTCGTTCTTGAAAGTCATACTTATCGTAAACATATTCATATCAACACCATCACGTTGCAATCGCCGCGTGCCTCCAGTGAATCGCACTTTGAACTCCTTAGTTCATAAGCGTCTCGCAACGTACCAGCACAAAAACATAAAATAATTACATAAAATAGATTCAATTAAACAAACATATTGTGACAGCACGCTTGAAATACGAGAATTCTCGTAATAGAATTCAGAAATCTGAATGTTATTTAGATAGGCCCCTACTCTTCACTACGTAGTATATGGTCCAAATTACATGCATTGGCCCTGCAGTAAGGATCGTAGAGAACAGCACCACTGAGAGCGATATTTAGATGCCTAGGAACTGCGGGAACCTAGAAAATCAATAATGGAGATGACCTTTAAAAAGGTGTACAGCATCCCAAATCATATATAATATTCCATTATGTAGTCAAGTTGTTCCTTTGTCTCGCGAATTGTATTTCGATAACTATATAAATCAGGCTATTTCCCAGGAATTAAGAACTGGGGGTGTAAAAAATTTATGGTGGGGAGGGGGGGGTGTAAAGAATTTTTTTGGCGGCGCCCCAATTTTTTTACGAGCGGGGGGGTAGTGGCGTACCATTTTTTTACAACATTCCCCTCTGGGGGTTTAGTGGAAATTGAACTGGGGCGGTACCCCGATGGGGGTGTGTAGGAAAATCCCTGATATAAATACCTCTATGCGCAGTCGTGGATCTAGCATTTTTGAGGCGAGGGCCATGCAGCCGATCATGTTTTGCAGATCAAGCAAGGAGCCGAAGCCCTTAAAAATTATTCATCAAGTAGAATTTGTTTGTCAGTTCACATGTCGTTTTCCGGTGTGAAGCGAATTTATGAATCAATGGTTAATATTCAAGTTGCAGCTAGTTCGCGAGCTAATTCTAGCTTATGAACAAAAGGTAAATAAATTAAAAATTTAATAATCAAAATCTCCAATTTAGAGTAGGGTAAGTAGGGTTGGAATATGGCTGGAGGTAGGGTGGGCCCTTGAGAAGGGTTGGGGTCAGTGGTGTAGTGTTAAAAAAGCAGAGTCTTTATACTGCGGGTATACTGTCGTATTTTCTGTTGGTATACGCTCTGTATAAAGTTGGTATACTGTGCTTATTAATAATTTCCAGTGTGTATGCTCAGTATACCCAGTATACCCTACGACTACACCACTGGTTGGGGTTATGGTCAGGGTTGGAGTTGTCTAAAATGATTTTTTTTTGGGGGGGGGTCACTGCAGTTGTCTAAAATGTTACTTATAGGTCAAAAATAGGTCAATAGTTTATTGTCACTTATAGGAACTGTGGGGGTCCAACCCCCCCGACAACTCCAACCCTGGTGTACATGTGTGTGTACATGTGTGTGTAGATGTGTGTGTACGTGTGTGTGTACATGTTTGTGTACATGTTTGTGTACTTGTGTGTGTGTACATGTTTGTGTACATGTGTGTGTACATGTGTGTGTACATGTTTGTGTACATGTTTGTGTACGTGTTTGTGTACATGTGTGTGTAACTGTATATGCGTGTGTACATGCGTGTGTGTACGTGTGTGTGTACGTGTGTGTGTACGTGTGTGTGTACGTGTGTGTGGACATGTGTGGAGGTTTGCACACATGGATGACATGGATGTATTTGATGTGTGTGAAGGTTTACTCATCATCATTATCATTGCTATCTAGACATGTATGCGTTCCCTCCGAAAGAGTGGATTACATGTTTTCTTGTCTGGGGTTAGATGTACTCAGATGTTGCACAACCTCGCAGTGGTGGACATGTTTTCTTGTCTGGGGTTAGATGTACTCAGATGTTGCACAACCTCGCAGTGGAGGCCGTGTGACAGAACACACTTGAGTTGAATGATATCTACATTATTGTACTTTGCACCAGTTCCTGTTTCAGGTAAACACGTTTTGCTGCAGAATGCCCTTCCATCAATACCAATCTCGTTGTTTGTACGTACCTGTGTGTGTAGGTACACTATTGCATGAGATGTGTGTATGTAGGTACACTATTGCATGAGATGTGTGTGTAGGTACACTATTGCATGAGATGTGTGTGTGTGTGTAGGTACACTATTGCATGAGATGTGTGTATGTAGGTACACTATTGCATGAGATCTGTGTGTGTATGTAGGTACACTATTGCATGAGATGTGTGTGTGTGTAGGTACACTATTGCATGAGATGTACGTATCTGATGACACGAGTTACTTGCTACGACTCACTCAGCTCATGTTAGAGAAAGGTCCTCCAGATCTTGCCGTCCAGGTGACCAAGGCTGATGGTGACACGTTGCTCAACAAGCTGCTCAAGTTCTACGGTAGCGCGACTCCCCGCGACCGTGACCAGTACGTGGAGGAAGTGAGGCAGTGTATCGTACTACTCATTGAGAACGGTTGTGATCCAAATCAGGTATTTCCCATTCATCAGCTATAAATAGATTTATGCTTTGATTTATTTGCTGATAACTAGAACTATGACTAAGTATTCAAACTGCGAAGTTCTTTCAGTGCATCTTCAAGCATTGGCCAAACACGGCCCATGCCTCAAGTCATCACTTTCGTCACTTGGCACTCGCCAAAAATTTTGAATTCTGGGAGCATTTTAATTGATCCAAATGTAAATTGAAATCAATTGTGAAAAGTCAATTCAACTGAAATTGCTTATTGTTGCCGAATGAAAATTACTGGAGCTGATCAACATTGTGTGAACAATTTCTGCTATTACCATGCTGCTGCAAGTATGAATCTAGTATTGAATGTTGATAGAGGAGAACATTTTACCGTGGCTCCGGTACTCGCGCAATATAGTCTTTCAACGAGGGTGTGTTTACATCGATATGTAATTATTGTCCTAATCATAATCTTTATTATATTGGCTATTACATGTAGGTTGTGTAATCCAATGCGTAAATAGATTTGAGATTAGAAACATAAGTAACTGCATGATGTTGTATGTGTAAATGCTGTGTAAATGTTGTATGTGTAAATGCTGTATGTGTAAATGCTGTGTAAATGTTGTATGTGTAAATGTTGTATGTGTAAATAGTACTGTATGTTGTATGTGTAAGAGTTGTATTTGTAAATGCTGTACATTGCTTTGTTTGTGTTGCAGGTAAACAAGAAAGGTGAGAGCGCGCTTCACTGTCTCTTTGCTCATCACGGGGGTCGTCCATTGTTCTACATGAGGGATCGCTTTGGCGTGGCACCAGGCTACTTGCTTCCACTTCTCGAGAACATGTTACCTCTCATGGAGGAGCTGTTCAAGCGGGGGGCGAGTGCGAACCTCATGTCTCCCCCAAACATCGTCTCCCCCCTCTACTACCTCATGCGTGTTGTCTGCAGCATGTCCCCCCAACTTCTGGGGGCCACCCACCTGGCCGTCCAGGCCTCCGTCAATATGGTAAGACTCAATGTTGGTTCTGTCACCCCAGACTAGGTGCATGTGCCTAGTATTACAATAAAACTGTATTTATATTCAGAGAATATTGAAATAACTATGTTTAAAACCTATTTAATATTTAAATACAATGATTTAATTACTTAAAAATTAGATTCTCAGTGGTTGGCTGATCTTGTGGTTCATGATTATGTCACAGTTTTCACATTGCCAAGAATTATGTGCAAGGTATATTCACGTCAGTTTCTCTAGTACGTGTTATATGTCTATATTGATGAAGTTGTCAGTTTCTCTAGTAAGATGTTATATCTCTATGTTGCTGTAGTTATGCCAGCACGGCGCTGATCCTAACACCATCAATGCTGTGGGCGACAACGCGATGACTATGTTACTCACGTCACTTAGTCGCTGGCTCTACCACGCATCGGATGACACAAACCGTCTCGAAGTCCTGCTCAACTTCACCAAGGAAACTCTCGCTCTCTTCCTCTCGTACGGCCTTGACCCACATACAGTCCTGCGTAAGAACCTCAAGCAATTCGTCATCATCTTCAACTCTACAATACTCGACGGCGACTTCATCCGACACCTCAACCGACTCTTCCGTCACGTCATACGTGCCGGGGGGAACACAAACAGGATCAATCTTGCCGAGCTGGGAGGAGGGGCGATACCGTGTGGGGCGGGGGTAGGGGCGGGTACTGTACGCAAGTACACGGTGAGCTACTACCTTGCGCGAGGTCTCTACATTCACTCCAGATACCACAACGAAGCCGCGTTTGAGATTCTCGACGTCTTCCGCAACACGCTGTGTCAACGTCATCTCACGACGTGTGTGGAGGGCATCTGCGCAAGTCTGGACGACGAGTTTGAGAAGGGCACGAGGAACGCCGAGATTCAAGCGAGAGTGAGGGCAGTGAGCGAGAGTCCCAGACAGTTGAGACAATTGTGTCGTATCTCCGTCTGTTGCGCCATCGGCTGGCGCATAGAACAGTTCGCGCAAACACTGCCATTACCTGCCGCACTGCGCGACTATATCTACAACTTAGACTGAGTCATTGCCTCTATGTTCAACTTAGACTGAGTCACTGCCTCTAAGTACAACTTAGACTGAGTCACTGCCTCTAGGTACAACTTAGACTGAGTCATTGCCTCTAGGTACAACTTAGACTGAGTCATTGCCTCTAGGTACAACTTAGACTGAGTCACTGTCTCTAGGTACAACTTAGACTGGGGGGGGGGGGAGGGAGGGTTTAGTCTGTAACCCCGTGCTCACTCGTACACTACTGATCTCTTGGTTATAGCCAGCTAAAAGTTGAGTCGCTAAATGAGTCACGGTATGAATGCTCCAGTTAATACTGATGGCATAGTTTATGTGAACTTAATGATTGTATATAATGTGTGTGTTCACAAGCGTGCATGTCTGTGCATATGTATACAAGTGTATGTCTCTTTGTGTGTACCTACGCATTTCTCAGCTGTGCAATGTATTACACATCCAGGTGATCCTTGATTGCCATTGGTTGAATCATTGGTCCAGTTCTTTAGACACGTTTCAGCCGTCCAATCATTCAGCATGTCATCCTTAGTGATGAGTCGCTGTGAGTGATGAGTCACTGAGTGATGAGTCACTGAGTGATGAGTCACTGAGTGATGAGTCACTGAGTGATGAGTCACTGAGTGATGAGTCACTG
>JAQFYQ010002369.1:0-11795 GCA_034694885.1 Buchholzia appendiculata
CAATTGACGAGGGGATCAATTGACGGGGACCAGTTGACGGAGGACCAGTTGACGGGGGATCAATTGACGCGATACCATATTCTGGTGATTTAATACTTCTTTTCGGAGACTGCCAAAGGTCTTCGAAACCAGTAGTGTACTGTATTATTAATTGTTATGAATGAAACTTTGCAGTATTAATTAGAGTTGTGCTGTTAATGCATGTGTAAAGTTTCATTTGAAAGTGTTAGCTAGTTTTGAAGTTACGGATGCTAGTAGTTGGCAATCATTCAATTTTTCGCGATTAATTTTATTAATCTATCTGAGGTATCCGAGGTCAGTAGTACTGTATTATTAATTATTACCGATGAAACTTTGCAGTATTAATTAAAGAAGTGCTCTTAATGTATGTGTAAAGTTTCATTTTTAAGTGTTAGCTAGTTTTGAAGTTACGGATGCTAGTAGTTGGTGATCATTCAATTTGTCGTGATTATTTTTATTAATCTATCCGAGGTCTCCGAGGCCAGTTAGTGTACTCTATTATTAATTGTTATGGATGAAATTTTACAGTATTAATTAAATTGGTGCAATTAATGCGAGTGTAACATTTCATTTGTAAGTGTTAACTCGTTTTAAAGTTACGTTCACTTGAATATTGTTGAATCTTCAATGACGTTTTTCTCAAAATCAAAGTTTTTCATTTTTCCATGTTCAAAATGTGATTGCTCAGGAACTAGTAGGCAGATCACCCTGAAATTTTCTCCATTAATGCATATATCTATACTGAATATCAGCGAACTGCTAACTCAAAACCCCATACAACCTTTTCTGCCAGCGGGTCATTATTATTCATCGACGCATGCTGGTGAAAAGTCGTGTTGTTCGATGCATCCATTGCTTCATTCTTAGCAAAACAAATGTACGAGGGACAGTACAAATTAAGTTCAGCTGTTAATCTATTGTTTTTTAATTGGCATTAACGAGTTAGTTTAATGCATCAAATTCGACAAGCTTATTCAGTATTTAAATATTATGTTAATTCATTTCAGCAATAAGCCATTTTCATAGCAAGCATATTTTGGTTTCAATGCTGAAATAACTTTTGACTTTACTCTTCATGATGCTGGTGTTATCATTAGTAATACTAGTCACAAAGTTACAACTTATTTGCATCCACTGGTGTAATGCCTGATGTGTAAATAAATTGTTCAAAAAATATTACCTCATCAATTCCATATCTGATAATTACAACTAAATATGCAATTTGTTTCAAATGTAAACACATTTACATAATTCTGTAATTATGTTTGAATGGTGATTGTTACTTTAGAAATAGTTATGGCAGACCAAGAAGAAATCGCCAAGCCATGGCCTGAACTCATCAGTGATTTCAGCATTGACACCACGTTCCACGGTCCGAGATACGTTACATTAGCCTACGGGAAATACCTGATAAGAAGGTAACCGATTTTTACATCATAGCCACTTTATTTAGATAATATTTTAACGCCAAGCGCTCAGATACTGTAATCGTAAACTTCCAGTAACTCTTATTTATGTCATAATTGCGACGATTTAATATGCGTCACAAATTCACAATTATCCTGAATTCTCGATTGAGATTCTCTGAAGCATCGATTTGGCCATTCAGAGAAACTTTGAATATTAGCTCAAATAGTTACCAACATCATCTTTTTACACAAATGTACACTCATTTGAACTCTCACGCCCATTCGATGTTTTAATTTATAACGTTTATTGTCAATGCATATTTAGCTTACGATATTAAACTAAGCGAACAAAGTAATGTGTTAATCGAGCAGGTAGAATTTAGTTTAGTGTTTCTGATTTCATTTCTTGGAACGTCGGAACTAATGACACTAAGAATACTATTTTGTTTCATTCCATTATAGTAACTATGCGAAGTGGTGACGCTTCTATATTAAAAGCGAAGTGTATTATGAGAATGTACAAATATGGTAACGCTCTCGTGCATAACGTAATGATGTAACAGTATGTTTGCGTCGTTAGCAACGGCACTACATACGCCTAATACTATAAATACAAAATGCCACGAATGCTTTTGCCGTTTGTTTTTCTTACCGTCATATACTGTAAAAACAATCTGAAATAAATTGACATAATATTGGAAAGCTAGAGAATGACGATCCATCATGTAATATATGTTAGATTCATCTGGTTGGTTACAAGTCTCATTGCTCTTGGAATAACCCTATTGCTTATCATCCAGAAGCTACAGTTCCTACTGGACTATCCAAAGAACGTCAACTTCGGCGTCGTCTACAACGATACGCTCCAATTTCCAGCAGTTACGATCTGCAATCTTAACCAGTACAGGTAGTTAGGCCTAATTTTTGCATGCATCCAGCGTTAAAATCCGTGTACACGGAAGCTAGAGTAGTGGTATATCATGTTTACTCTATGCTGGTTTACGCCTTATATTACACTGCATGATGCAAGCGCACTAACAATTTATAAACAATATAACATTTTTTAATAAAACCATACACTGAAAATATCAGAAATCATGAAAGTGTTAAGTGTGCTTTGACTTCATTTAGCTAAAATCATGGGCTTATACAGGCTGCGCCTAAAAATGGACCCCCTAAGCACAATTACAATACTTTGGCAGTGGTTCATTAGCGGACGCTGGCATTTTACAGACTTGAAGAGGGAGAAATATGCCATATTTCAATTAAATTTCTTCTGAAAATATATGTTACCCTGAATATATCTGCCAATTTCAATTTCAAAAAGTCAAAAATCGAGTTTTTAGAATTAATATTCTTTGAGTTTTCTCGACTTTGTTACCTCCCTTGAAGTGTTGTTTGGCAGATATCAAAATGACAGGGTTTATTTTTAGTGATCCAAAATGTGCTCTTCATAAGTTTATTTGACCATCTTGCTGTGTTTTAGATTAATATTCATTTAAGAAACCGCTGACAGACATCTTATCCTGAGCACATTCAATCTTTTAAGTTTCAGCCTGTCAATTGAGCTAATTTACATAGTGCGACCTCGACACTTACAAGGATAGGCTTACATGTAGTTTATTAAATCGCTTGATTTGCGTTCCGACATTATTTTGTTCTCTCTTTACCTTGACTTCGAATATTAGTAATTTTTACGCCTCAACAAACGGCTTTCTGCAATTACTGCAACTTAGACGCTATATTATTGGAGTCTCTAGCTTTATGCCTTGGCGGTTAAGAATTGCAAATTCTGCTTTTCAATAGTCCATTGACCTAACAGGGATGTTGAGCTTCAGGACCAGTGTAAAATTGAATTATTTTAAACGGTTTGCATCTAAACTTAAGTCAGGCTAATAGGTTTTATGATCACAAATGTGCCCAAAAGTCGATTATTCACTTTTGAAATTAAAATTTTCATAATCTTTATGGATAATTAATATTTTCAAACAAAATTTTTCAGAGCTATGACAATTTTTTTCCTTTTTAAGCTTGTAAAATTTCAGCTTCAGCTTTTGAACCGCTGCTTAAATATTGAAATTTAGCTAAGGGGGTCCATTTTTGGCGCACCCTGTATTGTGCAACAAAGCAATAACGGTGCCTAAATTTACTTCGTATATTAACGTAAGGCTTCATTTGATATCATTGCAGCTGCGCGGGGTAATTTGTATATAATGTACGAGGGGTCGTATACATCGATAATAAAATAACCAATAACGTATTATTTGCTCTATTTCTTTTGTCACGATTTGTTACTATACAGATTAACGGCGTTGCAATATTCCGGACTCTATGACGTCCTGGTTACCGACACTGAGGGTTTCGACAAATTATCAACTAGCGCTATAGCTTCCGAAACAAAGGAAGAAGCAAATTCAGCATGTGAGTAGCAATGCATTTGCGTTTTGAATTCTACATTCACTTCTTTTGAAAATCAATTTCGAAAATCGGTCACTTTTACGTTTATTGATTTATTACTGAAATAACTGATGCGTCACGTTATTAGACGCAATTAATTTGATTTCAACTTTTTAGCTAGAGCAAGTTAGTAGAATTATAGAATGATCCTAATTATAATCTAGTTTCATGACAATTTGATCTTGTTGTGTGTTGTCATGAGATTATGCTATTCATTACGTTGACAACGATTTGTTAGAATAGCAGCATCCCGCGGAAAGCATTGATGATCCAAATGACGACCTGCTGCTGCCGTCTATGCATAAACTCATGAGAGACATACAATAGCGTTTATAAATGTGTTCAAATAAAATTTACTCGGACAGTTCAGAATATAATTGACTTTCTCTGTCATTTCAATCGTTTGTCTCATTATAATACTCAATTTTTTGTCAGGTAATGACAGTATCACTGTTATTCATATTAAATTTACTAACCTAACTCTGTTTTCATACGCTAATTATCAGAATATTTGAGAAGGCTTTCACATTCAACGGCATCAGTTGCAAAATACATAGATGTACAATATAGTATGAGAAGCAGTGCATAGCGTATTATTAGGAATGTATTCGGAACAATCATTTTTTACGTTGCTCATAGATGCATCCAACGCCAATAGTGTCCCTTATCGTCCTGCGTATCCTTCTAAAAATTAGACTACTGCATTATCTAGCTTTTTAAAGAGAGCTAAACTACAAACTAGTCCACGCGAACTATAACACTAACACAACCATGAGTTCGTAGGTTAGAAATTGCTCCGTTAAACTTTCTAAAGCGTAAAAAATCAGTAGATTAATTTATTTTCGGATAGAAGTTTGCGCCGAAGTTAAAAACATTGAAAAGCGAGACCACAAAAATACATCTATACGACGGACCAATATAATACATAAGCACTAAGAATTGCAGGTTATTATTCAAACTATATTAATAATCAGTGCATAATTAAACATTCCAAAATGGATGCGTGATCAATACAGATTGACCTTTGTTGATTGAATAAATTGTTTTGAAGGCGACACTTACCAGTGGTACGATGGAATCTGTTATCTACCAAATGAGTTCATTGCTACATCGATCAGCGTAGTAGAGACTACAAGGAAGGCATGTCGACGACTTTGTCAAGATAACTACGACCAGCAGTGCAGCGGCTTTCTCTATGACCGATACAATCGTACATGCACGATGACGTCATACACCGGGGAGTGGATCGACGATCCATCCGTGTCAAATGTCACGTGTAGTCAGGACATGGGCCTAGAGTTCTATCGTCGTAACAGATGCCTGCGTAAGTAATTACATGCATCAATTAAAGTCGTTAAATTTTGTATTATTTTTATTGTATCTACTCAGTCTGTTTTGTATCCATACAAAATAATAGAATATCAACATCTACATCCAATGATTTAAAGTTCGGCTATTTTATAACCAATTGTGACCAACAGAATACTACTTAATAGTGTTACAATCGTATTAACATTAAGCTGCATATACTGGTGTTTACATTTGATGCACAATGTCTTTTTCAGGGCGACCGATATGCATTGACATAACATATGACTTCATTTATTTATAATGACCATATTTATTATTTGAATGCAGTTATTTATTTTTCTTCATGTTTGGTAAATTCAAATGGTGGTTCCAGTATTTTTTGTCCTTAAGATGATGCGATAAATCAGCCACATTACAGGTATATCTGTAACCTTGTCAGCTTGCAGAGGGTATTGGTTAACTGATAAAGTAACACTGTGTCACTTTAGTGAGATAACCTAATGGAAAACAATACTATTGCTTCTAAACTATGGTTGGAAAAAGGGAAACTATCTGCATCATTCTGTCACATTTAAAATACATATAATAGTTTGCCGAAACTGATATTTAATAATTGGTTCTTCTAATTTTTGAGATGTAATAATGAGCTACTCTAAATTGGATGTTCAACAGTAGTAGCACCTAGGTTAAGATGCATTAGAAATACCTGAACTAATAATATACAGCTTGTTAAACTTCATTGCATGTTTGTTTAGAAACGAGCACGTTCTACTGTAATTTCGAAGACTCTTGCGATTCAATTTTCAATTCTCCGAGACAGGACGACTATGGTTCGGACAACTGGGATCTGGTGTCCGCAAGTTCAACCTCCATTCCTGCAGATAATACTGCTAACCTAGGTCAGTGTGTGTTGTCGATCCACGTGTGTGCGTACATAGCGCATGATCATAATGATGTTTTATATACCGTGATGGTTCGTCAGAATATTTGAGCAACTAAATTACGTTGGCCCTTAAAATAATATAGTGGTACTATGCTGTTGTTATACGCATCTTTAGATTAGCCGCAAACGTGTGTATTTCTGTGATAAAAGATGATTACAGCTACATGTGAGATGGACAATTGCTGAAGAAGAATGACCTTTACATTAGTCCCACATTATTACATGCTTTTTAATATCTGACGTTGAAACGTGCGATAAACAATCGTGAAATGCGTCACGTTTTGCACAAGCTTTGCGTCAAGTGGTAGTAATGATAATTATTAGTATACTAACAAAATAATCAGGACATATTTTGCTTGAAGTGGTATATTTTTTCTTTGACTATCGACGTTCTTTGGTTCAAAGTAAGAGACGGTTTAAACTACTTTCATGCAAAATACCGTGTTACAACATAATGTATGGTCCTCATTTTCAAGCACAAGACCAATTGGTACACGTTACTGTTTCTCTATATGTCAAATAACGAGTGCTACTAATCAAATACGATGCAATGTTTGAGTTAATTTTGTGGCATATTGCGATACGTTTAGAACGAATGAATTCAGTGTACTACTCACTCGGATCGTGCTGCGATTGAAACTTTGATATAAAATGTTGATATGAATACGCTTACTATAAGTAAGACTTCCAAGAACAAGTAAACCGGGATGCCTTAATAGTGTAGTGGTAAAACGCTCGCTTGTGCATGCAGGCGATCCGGTTTCCGGGTTCGATCACTGGTTCAAGAATAATATTTTACTCGCGATTGGAAGGAGGCTTGTTATAAATTGGCTCTTCATAGAATCATTTGAAGCATTAACGCTAACGACATTCAACTGTATGCTGCATATAGCATACATATATACGTACATATATGCATATATACGTATCTTCATGATTGTTCTTAGTCCGTGTACTGTATGTATGTGCAGTAAATTATACATAACAATAACTAACACTGATTAAGTAATTCCATTACCTGGTTAACTACTGTATATTTCACAATGCAGCTTATGGTCGATTCATGCTTCTAACTCCTACGCATCTGCGACCGATGAAAGTGGCACGTCTTCAAACAAATTATACTGACACTTCGGACAAATTTTTCGAATTTTTCTACTGGATAATATCTGATGGCAATTGGCCGATCCTTTCGCTTATAACATTATCTGAAGACCGAGCTGAGCGTGTAATAGTTTCAGTAAGGGAGCAAACTCTAGAAGGATGGAATCGGTTGTACGCTGCTTTGCCACCTGGCGTCCACCAGATTGTCATTGAAGCGGAACGAAGTAGCTCGGGAGTGAATAGTATAGCCATTGATGACGTCATACTCATGGATTGCTCTCTGTTTGGTGCGTACTATGTTATCTAAGCAGGGTGGAAAGCATTTTTGAACCACTGTTCAATTTGATTAAATGTCTTATGAATACGTTATGTTTGTAATAATTCAGCTTAGTGATTCCGATAAATTATCCATATAATGTAAATCTGATTATTTGCTCAAATGTCATTATTCTTTGTCGTGTGGTTTATACGATGGTCGTGTACGATATAATTTGAATTAAATAGCATAACTCATGTCTAGCAGTTGATAATTGTTCATGTTCATGTATGCCTAATGTTATGCTTAAGCTGAGGAAACTGAATGCAAAACGAATGCAGTCGGCAACGGCTATCACGGCAGTGAAAGCCGAAACTGGAAAGGAATGGAATGTCAACGTTGGTCTAAAGTACCAAATGTAACTTACCTGGAACGTGTGCCAGTGGTGGATCTCGTCGCAGCTGGCTCATATTGTCAGAAACTGTTAGGATCAGCCACTGAGCTACCGAACACTCCTTCGTGTATTATAAGGGATGAGCAACAAACGCTGATTTTGAGTCAATGCAACATCCCCTTTTGCGGTTAGTTGTTATACATTTATGCAGCTGCGTTTTTTTGAGGATTTGATATAATCCTACAAATATAAAAATAAGATTTGCAATGCAACTGTTATATTTACAATTGTATTTGTTTGATATATAAATTGTTATAAATCGGATAATCAATTAATGTACTCAAGCGCATCAAAAGAAATGGCGCAGATGAGATTCCGGTTGATTTTTTAACACGATAATAGACCTAATTATGCTGATGAGCATAGTCAAGCACATTCTTCGAAAACCACATTGTGTGACCAACGGGCTTTAAAATAAATCCATACGTTCCATCAATAATCAAATGCATTTCACAGAAATTGAAGAAAGCAGAAAGGATCAGTTCAGTCTGCCAATCACCTCACATCATCAGAAAATACTAGATTATTCGCGTCTGAAAAGAAAACCGACATAATTATTAAATACGTAGTTATATAATTATTCTTATTAAAGGTGCATACCGTGTAAAGGCTTCTATTGGAGTAAGGAGTGCTGTTTTGAAATTAGTTTTGTGCACTGATGTGTTTTTGTATGACATCGGCATAGCATATGGTGCATGCGATTAATCCATCTCCTATTAGTCCGGAGATGCAAGACAGAATATTTTATCCGCAGCTGATGTACGATTCGTATGGATGGTGAACAATAAGTGTTTTTGAGAATCAGTGAAAGTTGACCAATGGCTAATAACAATGTTACATTTGCATGCAATAAATGGTATGAAATTGGAATGCAAACTTTACATGCAGATGATATAAATTTGGCGAGGCCTACCATTAAAATCAATTTCAACAAGAAGCAACACACTCTCAATAAAAAAGATTAACTTTATCGAATAAATGATTTAATTTAATTGACTAAATTGGTTGCAACTATGTAATCACTTATACAACAATATAACGCCTAAATCTAGTAAACAAAATTTGCACGAAAAAGAGTTAGTGACGGGCTTTGTATTTTTGGAAATAATATGCACATGCGACTGATTATTCTGTTGTGATGACCATGCAATTCTAGAATGCATTTTAATAGTTTATTTACATCATGCAGAATGCAGAAATGACCATGATCACAAATGTTCGAATGGAATGTGTCTTCCAAGGCGGTTCTTGTGCAACGGTATCAGAGAATGCTTGGATGGAAGCGATGAGGGGACAATGTGTGGTATGTCCCTGTTACCTTATCGCAACTCTGCTTGATAATGCAGTATTGTGTGATCTTATGCAGCAAATAAGTTGAAACAAATAGTTTTTGCAAAATTTATTATGACGTGTATATTGTTGATTGTTTGATGTGTATAAATTGATTATGACCGAGGTGATGTATGCCCCGAAATTAGAAATTAAGTGATCACAAGGTTGCACCGAGCATTGCCATTACTTCGTGGAATAAACAAACTTATTATGATGCGCAGTATGTGATGCAAACGGTAAACACTATAAATAACATTAGCCAATGATTGGTGCTTTGTCGTTACTCTCGCGGGAAAAGCTGACGTTCATAATTAGATGATTCTTGATAGTTTCCATTAGGAAAAAGCCTGGTAATTTCACTTGTCGTTATCAAGCGAACTTATAGCAACATTGCACATTTACAACAATGTATACATATTCCGTCATTTTTGTAAGAACCGAGAATAGCATGACAAAGTTACAACTGTTCTGCTAATGCTTACAAATATAAAATATCCTCGAATGCATCGCTTTCACGATAGATTGTTAATATTACATGTTGTGCGTTGATATCAAATTTCACAGAGTTGGCTACGTTCCACAGGTTTACGGTGTACTGTACAGAGCTTATGGTAAAATAGTGCAATCATGAATGGCGGTTAGCTTGTATGTGAATGCCGACTCTTTTTTTATGGAATGACGCTAAACCATTATTCAAGTGAATATCATATATGGGAAAGGGGACATTTTAGCGTACTTCCTTTCTTGCAAGCGCAGGAACCACTGTATCTAACGAATTATGTGTTACCACACTTTCCTGAATGGTGTAGTATTTTATAATTTGCAATTTGCTAGTCTGTTATTGTGCATTGCCCAAAGTACTATGATGTATGACTCAATGCTCAAGAATGTTTTTTTTGGTGCGTTATTGTTTATTTGTATTGTATCAAAATAATGAAATATTTAAATATTTGTTTATTGATAGAATGCAGCTCAGATGAAATAATGTGATTAGTTTACGGTCCGAAGTCTAGAAACATATCATGCATTTATAATTTTGGTTAATAATATAACGATTAGCAAATCTTTCCTAATAATCTAATATTAGTAGTGCCCATAAATATATTTTCGATAACGAATCAGAATTTCACTTATTCCACAATTAAGGATCTATGAGAACTAACAATATGAAACCATAACAGTATATTTTGATCTGCCTTGATGCACTATTACGTGCTTGATTGTTTTTTTTTGTTTCAAGACTTCAGACGCAGTATATCGTGTACATTTGACGATGAGTTCATGTGCGGCTACACCAGCAGGCGACTTGGTGCGATGAGTTGGACAAGAGTGACTGGAAACGAAACGAGTCAGCATCTTGGTCCGGACAGAGACTCAAGTGATTCCACGACTGGTAAGTACAGAACTGCAGTCTTCAGAAATGTGAATTTCAAATCATGAACAAGTTGCTGCTTGAGACACTTGATGATTTCGTAACTATGTGAAAGAAATGACGAGGATCAGTGAACGCGAATGCTTTTCGCATGCATAGCTTTCTATGGATTTTCTTCATAGATTTTTCATAGCGCGAAACAGACTTCTCATCATAGTTCCTCAATTTTTCGATCGCTTTAATCTGTAAACCGGTTAATCGACGGTTTACCGTGTCTCTGAAATCAATCGTTACAATTTGACTTTCAGAACAACAATACCTACCAAACTTAATAAATAATACCCTCATAACTTTATCCAGAGTACCGTAGTAACGGGTACACTGTTTCAAAATTAGATGTTAACTTGTACATAAACTAATTATTACTGAATACAATTATTATTCTTACAAAAGGCATATTATAGTATGTTTCATATAACTACTTTTATTAGCTTCAGGATCTGATAATCTCTCCACTTACATGTCAAAATTAGTTCATATATATTGAATCAAACTCAATTTCTTACTTACATTACTAGCTAGCTATCTGAAGATTGTTTTTATTTGGAGACCTGTGAAAACCGACGAGCTTCCGCAGCTCTTCTTATCAAAAAACTAATTATTTACTTTTGGTAAAATAAATTCCAGGAGGTTACATGATGGTGAGTTCAATGGCTGGTCAACTTGGAGAGCATGTCTCACTCGTGTCGCCATTAGAAACATATGCCTCGTTCATTATGCTCACATTCAATTGGCACGTGCCAGATTCACCTGGCCCAGACCAGGACGACCTGTCAGCTCTCATTGTCATCGTTCGTGATCCACTCGGCAATGAGATCTTGCAAGTTACTGTGAGTGGATTTAAGCATAAAACGAGACAATGGAACAACGCTGAACTGTGCCTGAGTGCGGGAACTTATCTCTTGGAATTCATCGCAGAGCAAAGTGCCGATTATACTATGAGGAATGTCGCAGTTGACAATGTTCGTGTCGAAATGGTGGCGTTCTGTAAATCTGACGGTAAGAAAATCTTAAAAATGAATCAAGTAATACATATTGATAGCTCAATTATGATCTGAACTAGTCAAATCGAAAAG
>JAQFYQ010002370.1:0-11795 GCA_034694885.1 Buchholzia appendiculata
GGGCGAAATCTGAAGTGTTAGTGCGAAATTCATAGGCATTTTATACAGTACAAGAGGATTTTCTGCAACTCACAGCTTATAAAAACAGAATAACTAATACATAGAAGACTTATCCCAAAACGGCTTATACTGTGTCATATTTTTGTAGAAATTCTATTTAAAGATTATCTTTCTAGATTTTTCAAGATCTTTCCAGATCTATTCAAATTATTCAATTCTTATTCAGTCGTAAGACCGAATGCATGGTTGTAACACTGCATCAGGCTTTCACATCAAAGTTTTTGTCTTTCTATAATTTAGTGTAATTTATTTAAATTTTTATTCTAATTTTATTTTATGCTTAATCTTATGTCATCCTATTTTGTTAGTTGTTTGTAAATTATTTTTATTGTTATCTATTTTTTTAGTTATTTATTTATTTTGTTATATTTTCAAATTATAATCTGAACAGAGGTTTAGTTCTGAAAGCTATTCTCACATCACGTTCTCATTGTTTGTTTCCTTGTTCTTTTGTTTGTTAGACAAGTGTGAACGAGACCATGCTGAGTCTTTGATTAGGTAGATCTATTCTGATGTGTGATGCTCGATATTGTCTATTAAAAAGTGGTTATATTGTGTTATATTCTCTTTGAAAGTTTTCTTCTTTTTGCCTTAACTTTTCAGATAATATTTTAACTTGCAAGTGTTTGCTTTTGCCATACTTACTACAGCCTTGGCTTCAGACCAGCTTGGACACATCCACAGTAATTGGAGTGACGTTCAGTTTGACGTTGAAGTGACGTCGTGCTACTGCCGGTGCTTGGGAACAAGTGACGCGTCACTCAGTGATCTAAGTGACAAGCTGCATTATCCAGATGTCTTATTCTACACAGGACTACTTATAGTCAGAGTACGTACTATCTATTTGCTTCACAAGGCTACTTATAGCCAGTGTACGTGCTATCTATTTGCTTCACAAGGCTACTTGTAGTCAGAGTACGTACTATCTATTTGCTTCACAAGGCTAGTTGTAGTCAGAGTACGTACTATCTATTTTCTACACAAGGCTACTTATAGCCAGTGTACGTACTATCTATTTGCTTCACAAGGCTACTTATAGTCAGAGTACGTAATATCTATTTGCTACACAGGACTACTTATAGCCAGTGTACGTACTATATATTTGCTTCACAAAGCTACTTATAGCCAGTGTACGTACTATCTATTTGCTGCAAAAGGCTACTTATAGTCAGAGTACTATCAATTAGCTTCACAAGGCTACTTATAGTCAGAGTACGTACTATCTATTTGCTTCACAAGGCTACTTGTAGTCAGAGTACGTACTATTTGCTTCACAAGGCTACTTTTAGTCAGAGTACGTACTATCTATTTGCTTCACAAGGCTACTTATAGTCAGAGTACGTACTATCTATTTGCTTCACAAAGCTACTTATTGTCAGAGTACGTACTATCTATTTTTGCTTCACAAGGCTACTTGTAGCCAGAGTACGTACTATCTATTTACTACACGGGACTACTTATAGCCAGAGTACGTACTATCTATTTGCTTCACAAGGCTACTTATAGTCAGAGTACGTACCGTCTATTTGCTACACAGAGCTACTTATTGTCAGAGTACATACTATCTATTTGCAGTGTCAGTTGTAAACTTCTTATACTGCTATCATTAAAACTATTAATACTTTTTTGCTGTCATTATTGCACAACATCTTGCAAAAGCGAGTATTAGACTATAAGGGTGATGATGATCATAATGATGAAGATTTTATTTATTAGTTTAAAATGTCAAACTTGTACTTTTAAACTTTTTCTGTTTAATCACTTTTTCTGAAGTTGGGTGACAGTTAATTGTGACAGGTCATGCATTTATTACATTGACTGTGTTATTGTGTCATTGATTGTGTATGCTTTTGTGAATTAAATTGGACCCCCCCCACCCTGGCCCGCCTTGGCCGAACTACCTCTTTGTCACAGTAAAACATTTTTGGGTCGCAGAATTGTTAATTTAGTTTTTCATCTAATCTAGAAAAGAAAACTCATGCGGATATGTCACCATTTTTATCCTTCACAGCAAAATAATCAAGAAAAATGCATCGGTCATATGCATAATTTTTCTCCAGCTTGGCGATTGTTTTCTGCCCAACACCTCTTACTCGCTGTGCCATATTTTTCACACTTCGCCAGAAACATGAATGCAGAATGCTGTTAGGTGTTTACTCACTATGGTTGATCTAAATAATATCTTTCTTATCTTTATGGATTAGTTAAGTTGTTGCACAAGGCCATCATCGTCATCGTGTTTGATCAGATTGCCATTCTAAATAAGTTTCGAAGTTCGACAAGTTTCTGCACAAGACATGATTCAATTCAAGTCTCAGTGCTACTTTATCTCCTTACCTTCATTCGAAAAAGCAGATGCAACACAGCACGTTTAAATTGTGCAAATGTGTGATTGTGCATTATGTTGTCATTTTGAGTTTGATAAAGAGTCATGATACAGCCGGATGCCCTTCCTGACGTCAACAGTCTAATTTAAATAGTTTTTTTGAACACATGGAAGAACGTGGTAAAACATGGTAAGTCTGTTGTAACGGCTGACCTCACTGGGCGCAAAGAAACGCAAATTTGCACAATTAAGAACTGCTTTCTTTGTTAAGATGCACCATTGCATAACGTTGATAAAACGAATGTTAAAGTGTATAACGCATAGCATAACACATTGATGTTGATAGCATAAGCTTGGTATCTTGTGCAGGGTGCAAAGACTACTCAACAGTCGTCTTGTGATTTCATTGCGGACAGCCTACAGCTTGACGTTTCTTACCTTTTCTTTCGCTCCGTTAACTCGGTGCTTGACGCCATCCGTGCCAGTGACCTTCATCGTATCGTTCATCATCTCAAGGGCAAGGGTCAAGCAGTTTGTGAAACTCAAGGTCATGTCCTTTCTACAGATGGTTCTGTCCGGGATAAGAAGACTTCACTGTTGACTCTAATACCTGTGAACGTTCAATGCACCAATGTGAATATTTATACATCATGTGAAAATAAAGGTATATACTTTGTGCCTTAAGTTGTACTTCTCTTTATTGGACATAGTTCTTGAAGTTCATCTTAGCTATGTTCTTTCCTTTTGTCTTCAATGAATGTTTCAAAGCTTCTTTCGTTATGAACAGCTTCTCTTTATCTCCAAGTGAGAAAATTGAGATTTAATTTGGAGCCTTTAGTGGTTTGCTGTGGTTGCTGGTACTTTAAAAGGCTATCCTTCAAAAAAGTAAATCTTAAATTGCTATTCTAGTCTTTTAAGATTTGCCTATAATGTATTACTAATATCTCGTCGTGATTATTAATAATAAATGTTTGTTAACTTATGCTACTTATAAAGTATATAAGGTATAATAATGGGATATTATTTCATTGTTTTATATATCTGATATTTCAGCTACGACAGTGCTGCGATGTGATGCGATCGTTGTGCAGCATTTGTGCGAGGAGTACGTTGTTACGTTCAGCGAGATCAAAGTCGCTTACTCTCTTCTGCAATCCTTGCAGGTGCGAGATATTTATTTACCTGTCTATTCACCTTGAGCTTGTAGAGTACTAAATAAAACTTGTTTTGCAGTTGTAGAAGAACAGATTGTATTTTTGCAGATTGCGTATTATCACCATCGTCATTTAATTTTCATCTACCTGAAAAAAGAAGTTTTCTTTTCAAAGAAAACTTTAAAAATCCTCAAACATCCTCAAAAAATTAAACATCCTCAAGAGATGATTCCATCCTCATAATTTCCACAATTTCCTCACAACATCCTTAAAATTTCAAGAGTTATAATGTAATATTTTTTCAGTAGCACATTTTTTTTAGTACGAGTCACATCTTTATGCATCTGTTGATCTCCTCCAAAATATTTTGTCCTTCCATGGTATATATGCCATAATGTGCGACTTGTGTTTTGTTATTTGATAGTTTCGTCCAGTTCTGCGTTCAGTTGAGCTTCATGATCCGGCACTTCACGTGAGAACCTACAGACTGTCATACAAGCAATCGTCCGAGGTATGAACTTAAATTAAACTATGGACTAGGTAATTAAACGTTTAGGTGGTGATTGATTACTGCATCTGTTTTACTGTATATACATAAGTTGCACATGTATGACTATTTTGAATGTATAATTTCTTGTTGTTGTCAGAGGCACAGCGTAGCCGCTGGATACTGACATTCAAATACAAATAAATGAACAAAGGCTTGGAGTTCTTAAACATAGCCCTACAACTCGTTTGCATAGATCCTACTCCATTTCTTTATGCAAAAGATATCGGTGCAGCTTCTCTTTGTGCACCACTGATGTTTATACTTCAGGTCGTGACGATGAACGTGCTCGGAGACGTGAGTGCAGTCTGGTGCATGGCGCTGCACATGTGCGTTAACGAGGCTGTCATCGGTGCAACTCAACTTGCTTCAAGAGTTAAAGGTTGCATATTGATTTATTTGTCTTGTTTCAACTTGAGAGATGTTTAACTTTAACTCTTCAGTGATATTACCACAATGATGCCTGGGTGTGGGTAGTTATGATAATTCTTTAAGATCTTGAGTGTTACTTTCTTTTATTATCATCTTGTTTGTAAATTAGAACATATAGGTGCTGGTTGGATACCGAAATTCCTTTGTACACAACAAAGTATCATTATCATTATCAAAATTTTACGCGATTTTTTCATGTCGGGAAGGGCTGGACATCTCCAATGATGAAAATTTTCCCTTTGCACAGGTTGCGTTCATATACATCCTCAGCACTCAGTTTTAATATCCTCATGTCCGATCATACACACTCCATCCAAGTGCTTCTACTCCGCATTTTGTATTTTTGCACTTTCGCATTCAGAAACTGGCATGTCTTTATCCAATCACTGTCGTCGTTCTTTCTATCTACATGTTCAAACTATCTCAGCCTGCCAGCGTCTGCCCTGATATCGGTAGAAATAATGATTCTCCACAACCCTGAATGTTACTTTACGGTAATTCTATCCTTTTATATACGTTTGTAAATTGGAACATATAGTTGTTAGTTGAACACCACTTTTGTGTCTGTACAATGGGATATAAATTGAATAAAGAATCATAGACATTGAGTTAGTTATAGAATTGGTCTGATAAAGACACTTCAGACAGCGCGGACGTGATTGAGATTTTTTCTCAATGAACAAATTACGTCACTCCTCAGAGTACTTGCCTGTTAATCTCCACCACAATTACGGTCTGGCCTCTCTGGGAATTATACAGGTAGTAATTGTGGGTGGTTCATACCTGGCAACCTGATCTCGACTGTACATCAGTCTTTTACTGTAAGAGAATGAGTGCCCATGCCTCATCCAGTTTTTCAAACATCCAAACGGTATTGACTGCTGTACTTGAACAGTGGTGACAAACCAGAAGAAATCATGTAAAAGCTAGAAAAGTTCTCAACAGCTGGAGGAAGGAAAATACCTGCTCGTGCCCAAGCTAAGCGCGAACCAAGCACCAGTGCAGCGAGTATCCTCTACAACTTAATCCTATCTCGGGCAAAATGATTGTTTCAGGTACAGAAATCAACAAACCGGTCAATGCCAGCTCACTTCTGGAATACTCAGAATCTGAGATGTCAACTGATGGGGACGAAGAAGAACAGTCGGAAGCAAACAAGACAACCATAAAGCCTGTTCATACAGCAACAACTGACTCCTCATCATCAGACGGAGATCCTGAACAAGAAGCTGTGTTCCAGCCCGTGGTTTACGACAAGAACAAGAAACATGCCAAGAAGAGTGCGAGCAATGAATCTGTAACAGCCTCCGCCACTGTCACCTGCGGAGCTACTGTAGGACCCAAGGCCAGATAAGTCCTCAAGGAAGGAAATGGTAACCGAGGCCTAAACAAGACTGAGGCGAGCAACCTGATATTTGTCAAAAAACTTCTTAGAGAAGGCGAATACTTGATTCAGAAGACGATCACTACTAAGAGCGGAGTGACGCTCTTCTTTCCAAGCTCTGAGGAGGACAGGAACAAACTGCTCTGCCTAGAACCTTAGGACGGGATTTCACTAAGACCCACGAAAGCCAGATCGGCTCTAAAGAATAACTCTGTGATCATCATCAGAGTTAATTCTGCAATCAACGCCAAGGAGATTGAAGAAGAGCTCAACATGCCATGCAGCAGAATTGTGTCGGCCAAGCTGGGCAGCACCCCAACGTGGAAGATTAAATTCACCTGCAATTCTAGCGAAGACAAAACCAGGCTCCTCAAAGATGGTGTCAACTTAGGACACTAACACTTTCGGGTAGTGGACTACAGATGATCCACCACAGTTCTACAGTGCTACAAATGTCCAGGTTTCTTTCACACATCAGCTTCATGCAAGAGCCAAGAAAAATGCCAGAATTATGGAAACCTCCACAGCTTTAAGGACTGCAAGGAAACCGTCAACCACTGTGCCAACTGCGGAGGCAATCACTCGTCATCCGACTTCAGATGTCCCTCAGATGTGGAAGCTGCAAGGATCAAAGAGACCAAGGACATCAGTTACGTTAGTGCTTCTAGACAGGCGGGAGACACCATTGACTGTGTCAGATTGGCTAGCTGCATAGCTGCATCACTCGTCCGAATCCTCACCAGACTACTGAAGATTGAAATCAACACAGAGGACATACAATATTGTAACATGTCCAACATCATCATGATATGTCCTTTACCTTTCATTGCGTCGATTACATCCTATAATCCCAGTATCCTAAAAGTCTGTTCATATACGCATGCAATAATTATTGCAACTGCAAATCGTCCATAATTTTCACCCTCTGACGATCGAGTTCTTCCTAAACAAACCCTACCTTATTCTCTCCTCATCTTGTTCAACAAATTATTTTCACTTGCTGGTTACTAATTTTTCCAACTGTTCCTGCTGATCTCCATTTCTCTCAGAATATTTCTTGTCTCCCCTCAAACCAGTGAACTATTGTTCATCTGTCTTTTAAGAACAGCAGCTTTTCTCTGCGATAGATGCACATGTTTAATTCACACAAGCCACAGCAAGCTCACTTCATTTCTTAAAGTATACTTTGTATAATTATATTGATATCATCGACTTATAATTATTATAAAAACTGGAATTAAATAAAAAAGAACGGGCCTCTCGTCAATAATAGCAGCAGTTGGCTTTAGAGGTCTCTGATTGGCTGAAAATGTAGCTCTCTATTCGTCACGTGACTTTCCCACTGATGTCACTTCAATGACATTTGACCTCTTGACCTTTGATTACTGGCGTCACATGGTACATGGCTGTACCATTTTCATTGGATGACAGTATTTGACCAACGCCAGTCTTTTTATTATTCTCTTTCCTTTGATGGCAATTGGCCAGAAAAAAACACTCTGTTTGATAGCGTTATTTCTGAATTCAGATGCTGCGGAAGGATATTGTCCTGCTACATTTTCACATCAGCAAATGAGTATTAATGTAATATTCAAAAAATTGCCAATGTTCACCCCCTTGTCACAATTCGTTATCACCTGTTGATAATCCCTGTAACCATATTCTCTGCAGTTCTTTCCACCTGTTTGAATACTTCTATGGTAGGTCTAAAACACCAGATGCTGATAATTGTGTCAAAATTCTATGATATCCGAATGGTGGTGCCAGATATCCTAATTAAAATTCTATTATATCCGTACGGTGTCTATTTATAACACAGTTTACGCCTTAGCCACTTAAACCATCACAATTAAGAGATCATTATTAGGAATTCCACCGCAGTCGAAGAGGCACGGAATTAAACGAATGGACGAGAGTTGACTGAGGGAGCTTGGCGTGATGCTTCCACACTGCTGGGGCTTGTTTGAGATAACATCCGTCACCGGCACACTTTTTATCTCATCACTGCACGTCCAGATATCCTTATTTTCTTTGTTCTTCTTGCTTGTACCACCTTCAGCAATGTAAATGGTGTCATTACTGATGATTAAACCAAATTGATGAACATCAGTTTATACTGCTCTCTCATCAGCCAAGTCTGCGTCTCAAAGTCGTAGATTAAACACATGTTATGTTGAAAGATTATGCCAGACGTCTTCCACAGAACAACTCTTGGAAGATAGCCATATTCAGGCATAGTGTTAGACATCAGTGTGCATTTTCTTACTGACAGTGTTATAGATCTGAACATGATCTGATGTAACTCCATCTACCATAAATCCTCCAAATACATAGATCGCGTCTTTGTACCCTACACAGGCTGCGCAGCGAACAGCGTGAGTCAGCTGACCGACTGTAGACCAGGTATTGCTACTGATGTTGTAACTCAACACACTATTTAACATACGACCATCCCATTCGCAAAGCACGTGCAGCATGGAACCTACTGCAGCCACACAATGTGCCCGTCTTCCTGACTCCATATCTGCCAGTCTTATCCATTGAGACTGAGCAGAATATTTCCAGAGTTCATCGGCAGACTTTCCTAGTCCAGTAATATATAGTGAATTGGCAAACGTGCAAGCTGCTGTATCTTCATCAACGTGAGTTGGTGTAGATTTGAGTGTGGTGGTTTTAATCATCTTCGATAGGTTCACATGACAGACTTGTTGATTCATTTTCAATCCGTTGCTTAGGCCAACAACCACCAAAACTTTCTCAAAATTTTCTGAAACAAATTAAATAATTGGCCCGTTATATTCAAGATTAACTAATAAAAATGTGATTCCACCTATAGTTAATTAAGCTATCATTTAATTTATCTGGCAACTTTTCAGTTTTTTTAACCAGGTTGGGAATTTGCATTGTTTGTATTCATTTTGATTAAATATCGACAACACTTTTCTGGCATTAATCTTATGATGTTATAATTTGGCTCAAATCTGCAATTGATTGAATACTAAAAAAGCAAAAATGATGATGTACAAATTAACAAGGTGAACATCTACATGTACTTATATGGGTGAACCGTTCAATGAGTAGATCACATTGGTGGCGAACGTTAATAGAGGTGAACCGTTAAATGATGAACCGTCAGGCGATGAACTGACAAACGATGCTTCTTCTATAGTGCAGCCAGTATACAGTGTATAGTTCAGCCATTACATCGGATTACACAACATATTAGCAGGAAGTTAACACTGTGATTTTTACATAAATAATTTTTACAGAAGATTTACCTTCGGTTGAAAGAATAGTTCCGACGAGATGTGTAGGCCCACTAGACCGGCCTTGCATGTCAGTTGTTTCCTTGAACATTATCTTCGTGAAGCCAATTCTACCATTCTCAACCTCCTCCTGTGATATCACTATCTCTTCCGCTCTCTTGAGTAGCCCTTTAACGTTACGAGTGACGTCACACGATGTTCCTTTATCAGTCAGCACTTTCACATACTGCTGGTAGCTTTCTAGGATCAACTGTTGTCTCTCCACTTCATCCTTTCGTGTCTTAATCTCTTTCAATTTGTCCGCCTTGATAGTTTCCAGTTGTTGCAGGAGTTGTGACACTTGTAAATTTACAAGACATTTTGCTCTCTCCATTCGACTTAATTGATTTTTCAACACCTGATAACTGATTTAGAAACATTTCTTTACCTGACTCAAGTTGTTTCATTTCCGTTTTATTCAAATCAATGAACTCATCAAGGCTTCCAAGATTTCGCCTAATATCAGCTGTAAATCTCCGTGAAGTTTCTTGAATATCTGAAGTTACATGTGGCTTGTGTTCAAGAGCAGAACATTTCAGACAGATGGCTATCTCACAATCATTGCAATACAACTCAAGCTGCTTGTCAGCATGTTTCTCACAGTAGCTGGGACGTGATGACGTCATCAAGGGCGAACTCTTCTTTTCTTCTTGTGTCGCAATATTATGTGTCTGTGTTGCCCTTGTCTTTCTGTGTATAAGCGCACAAGACTCGCACAAATCCTGACTACATTCCACGCAGAACTTCATCGCTTCCTCCTTGTTGCAGGTGTCACACATATCCTTGCCTCCTCTTGATGACCCAGCTTCTGCGTATCGGAAAACTTCCTGAACTTGCTCGATTAGGAAATTATTTGGCAGTTGTTCAAAACCTCCAGACGGAATCTTGAATGGTTGACGACACAGTGGACAAGGCATTTTATCTCCGGGTAATTCCTGTTTTCCGTAGCCATGCAGACACTCCAGACAAAACGCGTGTACACATGGAAGAATCTTCGGTTTCTTGAACGTCTCGAGGCAAACAGAACACTCAGTGATTCCTCTGATCTTAGCTGCGTATTTGCTTTTTCCAGCGGCCATTTGATAACTGCAACAACGCAAGTCAGGCTATGACAACAATGATCTCTTTCTTTATACTGCGTAAAAACTAGTAAGCTGGTCGGAATGATTAACCTGAGTACAAATTTGAGCTAACAGCCGTTGTTGTTCAGCGTTGTCAGTGGTAACGCTATTTTTGAAAACAAGCTCTAGCCTCATGTGAAGCGCAATATAAGCAATCAAATTTATTGCTAAATGCAAAGTACAACAGGCAATTTGTACTGTAAACTTGAACTCGAAGTATCAACTTGATATTAAATGAGTTTATACTTAAATAATGCCTAGCTATTTATAACTATATAGCATTGCAGCTATCAGCTATAGCTCGTAAACGAGAATTCTAATGGGCTCAGACAAGCCAACGTGCATGATTAAGAAATGTAAATTTACGATCCATCAACGATAATAAATAGGTTGCTAATTAAAAGACTGAGCAATCCTAAAGGGCACTTTTCGAGCAAATAGATTAATCAGAGAGACCTTGAGTCATGAGACGATGAGTCTCTCATGATTGCAGTTCAGTTGCTGATGACAGATCGCTTCACGTTTATATTCAGGCTTATTATATTCAGGCTTATTATCTTCAGGTTTATTATATTCAGGTTTATTATATTCAGGTCTATTATATTCCGTTTTATTATATTCGGGTTTATTATATTCAGGTTTGGCTGCATTGGCCACGATAAGGCCGCATATGCGTGATGATGATGTTATTGCAAGGAGGAGACAATGGAATAGACTGTCGCAACCCATAGCCCTCTCACTTTCTTCGGAAGTTTAACCTGTCTAGTCATGATCTTCAAGCCACCCAAACTTGCCGGTTCATCTATATGTTGATGACATATCCTGTGGTTCATCTATTTGAAGACATATCCTGTGGTTTTCGAGCAAAGACGTTTGCACAATATGAGCAATTGAGTGTACTCTCACGTACGGTACATGTAACACTTGCCAAACTATTGGAGCGCTTCAACCCGAGCACAGTCAAATCAGTTTCTAGTGCATTCTATCCAAACAATACTAGTGCCACAATGGAACTGGATGTGTACCGCAATGATCAGCGACCTAAACATGAGCCAAGTACGATTTACCTCGGAGTGACTTTCGATCGCACATTGATTTTCAAAGGGATCTGGAGAACATGTTGGCAAATTGAAAGTGAGAAGCAAGTACTGGTGAGAGTATGCTTGTGAAGCTCGATGACTGCTCCTAGGGAGCAACTGCAGCAAGAATATTCGGCTTCTTGAAAGTCTCCAGTCAAAGTTGGCAAACATGACCAAGGTTGGATTTGTTGTTTGGGGGTCGACACCCTGGCTGATGGCATGACCCCCACCTAGTTTGAAAAAATGATCAGGGGGTCGGTCTTACCTAATTTTGGAAAGTCGCAATGTGCATCCCTCTCGTCAGAGAGAAATGTTGGGTCCGACCCCCTAATAGGCGGCGCCAGACATTTTCATTTGGGGAGCTGAAAATTTTGACGAGCGGAGGGG
>JAQFYQ010002371.1:0-11794 GCA_034694885.1 Buchholzia appendiculata
GGTTGTTTCTTGGTCTAGACGTGTGCTTGTTGTTTCTTGGTCTAGACGTGTGCTGGTTGTTTCTTGGTCTAGACAGCTTGGCCTGGACATGTACCTAGACTTGACCTGGACATGTACCTAGACTTGACCTGGACATGTACCTAGTCTTGGCCTAGAATTGGCCTAGACTTGTTAAATTGTTGGGTTTCGGTTTCTTTGTCTCGTTGACTTGTGATGATTTTTAAAGTAGAGGTTCTGACTTAAACTTATTGGATATTTTTCAGATTTAATGATAGTTACAAACTAAATCCTGAAGCTGTTGTGCTCTGGGTTAACTGAATCGTACATACAAGCAGCCTCTTGAAAGCTTATCTAATATTGGATTGCTGAATCAATAATCAAATGGGTATGACTAACTCATGCTAGAGTGTGAAATGTCCGGTTGTCAATAGCATGACATTTATTTTGTTGAGTTAAATGTTTCCTTTGTATCAGTATTCTGTTGAGATCGTTTAGTATTGATTAATGGTTTAACATTTTCTTTAAACTGATGGTATTTTTATATTTCTGTGTATGTTATGTTGTAGGATCTGATGTACAAAGTCCTTCTCTGTCGCAGCCCTCACCTCGAGGTGTCAAGCGTCTCGCCAGTGTCACCAAGAGTGTCATCAGTAGGAAGAAGCGCAACGTATCGTTTGGTCCTCAGATGAGTCCTGAACTGTTCGACCAGTCAATGCCTGTCTGTACACCGCTGCGGCGTGGTGCCAAGGCAGTCAATGCGCTGCATAAATCTGCTCGATCTCCTCTCGAAACATCGCTGGTCTTAGAGCCCAGGTCATTGTTGAAACGTCGTAGAAGTTCATTGGAAGCATCTTCTCCTGCCAAGTCATCACCGCAGTCACCGCGTGTGCTGTCTCTCAAACGTCCATCCATCGCTGCATATGTTCCAAAGTCTGCACAGAGACCAGTCAATGCATCAGACAACAAGGGAAGTCGCAGATCAAAGTCACTGTCCCCCGCCGTCACTAAAGGACGTGGCAAGAGTACAAGTCCTCAGACGGTAACAGTAACCAAGAGTCGTAGGACAACCATCGAGAGTGTGACGATGAACCCGGCTGACTCTCCGTCTGTCCTAGGTGCTTCCAAGTCACCCAGTGCTGGGTCTGTGGATGCAGGGTTGACTGTCGGCAGTCTGCTGGGCAACGACAGAGTGGAGCAGATTCTGAGGAAGAACAATCGTGCTAAGTCTGCTTTCTCTCCAGTCACACCCAAGGCGAGGATGTCTACTTCCGACAGCCGACTAGGCACTGCTTCGACTCCTGGAGGCAGTTCTCCCGTTGTGGGTAGACGAGTCGCCGTGTCTCCTGCGTCGGCGCTCCGTTCTCCTCTAAATGTGATGCGACCGATCGGTTCGCCGCATTGGTCAAGCCTATCGGATACGAGCAGCCCAGGGGCGTCGCTGTTTGATTTGTCTGCTGGAGGGGACGGTGATCTGGTCAGACCTCCGATCCGCAGCGTGGAGCGAGTTACGAGTACTACAAAGAGAGTTTCAGTGTCGTCGCACGAGAGAAAGAGATCTGTGGAGGACAGCAGCGTTGGACTGTCACCTATGCTACTCGGGCATCCTTCACCTATCATGCAGAAGAGATTGTTGAGTGAAAGAAAGAAGTCGTTTGAAGTTGAGCCTGAATCAGCCAGTAGAAGAACAGGAACACCTCTGAGTGCAGCGGGTAGTGTCAGTGCTGATGAGTGGAGCAAGTCGGTTGCAAAGAGTGGCACTCGTGTCACCCCGACAAGACGTCTGTCGAGGGAGCAGTTGAACGGCGAAGAGGGTGAAAGTATTCAGTCATCGGTGAACAGGCATTCTCTGGCACGGCCACCGCTTCATAGTGATGAGTTTGGTGCTGTGCAGTCTCCACGTGGGGGGGCGGATAGATTTCTGAATCAATCGGCAAGCGGTGACTTGAGCATGTCAACGGGGAATAGGTCTTACCGTCGCTCAAATTCCTCATCTTCTGCTGAAGCAAGGAAGTCTGCGTTGGACCTCGATGCTGCGACTCCTGTTGGTTTGAATAGTTCAGAGAAATCCAGTGAAACAAAGAAACGAATGTCCAAGTCTGACTTGAGTAGTGTGTCGAGGAAGAGCGAGGCGTTCACACCGAGAGTGGTAGCCTCCAAGGCAAGTCCAAGGTCACAGAAAGGTAGGTTGTCATTGAGTTCCCCGCTGGTGACGGTAGTGTCGACACGACGTGTGACGGAGTCGTCGACGCTTGACGTGTTTGCAACAAGTCCTGCGTCAAGTCCTCAGTCCGCTACGAGGAAGAACGCAAGAATGTCCGTCAGCTACAAAACTTTGTCGCCTTCGTCACAGAGAAAGATTCTGTCACCATCCAGCAGTGATAGGATGTCCTCGACTTTGCAGTCCACTCCGTACATTCGACTGGCATCCTTGTCCCCGGAGGACATCAAGTCGGCTAACAGGTCGGCTAGAAAGATAGCCGAGTCTGTGGAAAGACTGTCTCGTGTGAACCTATCGTCTCCGTCGGCACGAAAATCTGGGTTTGATCCATATTCGTTTGAGTCGAGTCCGGACTCGCCACGCTCGGTGATTAAACGTCGTCAGATGTCATCAGGAAGAGCGACATCAGCAGGTGGTGGAAGGAGAGCAACTCTGCCTTCTTCTGTGTCTGCTCCTAACAAATCAGCAGTGTCACCGCAGACTGCAAGTCCAGAGTCTGTGCCTGGGTCTGGACGTAAGATGAAGTTGACTGCAAGAATGAGCACAGGTGGTGTGCCTCGAGTGTCGGCGGTAAAGGCCTCCAACAGACCAAAGTCTCTGGGTACATCTCCTGCTTCCAGAGCCTCGGTGACTGCCACTCCTCCTAGTTCATCCAAGAAACAAGCAACACCCAAGATAGCTACTGACAAAGTGCCGACCCCAAGGAGGTCAGAGGTCAAAGTGCCGACCCCAAGGAGGTCAGAGGTCAAAGTGCCGACCCCGAGGAGGTCAGAGGTCAAAGTGCCGACCCCGAGGAGGTCAGAGGTCAAAGCTGCTGTTGACCCAGCAGTTGTTCTGATTCCCGAGGTCAGCAAGGCATTGCCCCGAACACCTGTGGTTGGAAAGAAGCGTAAACTGGACGCAGTGTCGGTTGGAAAGCAGTCGACTCCGAAGAGAAAGAAGATGCGCACGGTCGGTCCGCCAGGTTCTGCTCCGAAGCAGAATAGAACTTGGGACTCGGAGCCACGACCGCGCGCAGTCCGGTCGCCTTCAAAGAATTTCCGTTTTTCACCGGAAGATATTCACAAGAGGAAGAGGACGGATGGAAAGATGATCTCTGAGCGTAACGTTGATCTCGCGACAATCGTTGGAGAGCTCACAACTCCTCTGAAGTTCTACGGACTTCACGGCGGTCGGAAGGAAACTGTCGCGAGTGTGTCGACAATCTCATCGAAGGATGTTGCTATGAGGGCTCTGTATGGCAAGACTGTGGTGTCTTCTTCTTCCCCCGCTGCAGTCGGTGTGATAACACCAGGGCGCGCTGTAGGAGGAAAGAGTTCAGCTAAGAAGGTCACTCCAAGACAATCTCATGTCGCATCTACCCTTGGAGCATCACCCAAGGGTCAGACAGTCATCTCACCGGCTGCAGTACAAGGTGGGAGCTCTGTGAAGCCCAGAGGAAGTCCAGTCACTTCCAAACAGTCGGCCGCTAAATCCCGCAAGTCATCGGCTAACTTGAATGAGTCAGTTTTGAGCGGTGTCGCCACTAAGAGCGTTGCGAGCCCAAAAGCTGAGTCTTCATTTTCCAGCAATGTAACAAAGAAGTCGGGACGCAAATCTGTAGCCTCTAGAAAGGTTGAACAGGCTAAGGCGTCTCCAGGAACGAAGAAGAAACTTTGGTCTGAGATAGTGAGCCAGGGACCTCGAGGAGTCGTGAGTCAGAAGTTGAGTGGTGGTGTGAGGAAACAGAAAGATGAAAAACCAAAGAGGAATACACTTGGAGCTGTCGCAAAGACAAAGGTATTCACAGTTTTTTAATATCATCTCTGATTGAATAAAGCAAGCTGTTTTGATTTAATGATTTCAGATTAATTGCTAATGTCAAAAATGTGGGAAAAGTGTTGATCTGTCTAAAATAGAGTGAACCATTCTTTATCTTTAAGTTTTATGAATGCTCATATATCCTTATTTTTCAGATGTCCTAGATTATATAAATGTAAGACTTTGATCTTTGGACCCTATTACTGTAAACTTGATGACCCTTTCACAGCTTATTAGAGGAGAGTCTGATAGATTTTACATCACTGTTATAATCTGGCTTAGCAAGCCTTCATTCTGGGAGATAGGGGTCTGAATTATAATTTTGTTTTGAATTTTATGTCAAGATGAACTTTTGGGCTTTGCTGCAAAAAAGCAATTTCATGTTTTCCGTTCATTTAAAAAAACCGCTTAAGGTTGATAGTGTATCGGCTAATGTATCGACTAGTGTTGTTTCAAAAATCATCCATCGACGTTGAAACATCCATTTTTTTTCCTTGCTAGAAAGGCTTTTGCATCTCCACCAATTTAAATTTTCCTTCTCCACAGGCCTCTATCATGCGCATCCTCCGCACGTAGTCAAAATTTCTTCATTACCGAATGCTCACACTCCATCCAATCTTCTCTGCCTTTGGGACATCTCAGTTTTTTGTTGTAAAATTTCTCTCTGACTGTATTTGAGTGGTGTTTAAGTGAATTGACCGGGTGTATTTTTTCTGTAGTCACGAAGCCGCAAGTCTGCTGGCGGTGCTGTAGCCGCAAAGAGAGCCAAGTCGGCTCCTACCCGACATGTCAACTCACCGGCTACCATTGTCATCGGTCGTACAAAGAGCCGGGTGAACCGTGCCAGTGCAGCGTCTTTGGATGAGGTAAGTTATGTGCCCTGCTACTAGAGAGATCTTCTTACCTTGGACCCGAGGTAGTTGTGATTCAAGGTAGTTGCGATTCAAGGTAGTTGTGATTCAAGGTAGTTGTGATTCAAGGTAGTTGTGATTCAAGGTAGTTGTGATTCAAGGTAGTTGCGATTCAAGGTAGTTGCGATTCAAGGTAGTTGTGATTCAAGGTAATTGTGATTTGTGTAATTGTGACAATTTTCCGTGCTACTTGTGATTTTAATTAATTATGATCACGGGCTGATATTTTGTAATACTTTAGTCGTATTCAGGTTCGTGAAAGTGTGATGAATTTCAGTTCTCCTGCAAGCAATATGGAAGTGTCAAAATATCTGCGTTGATTGCATCAACTGACAAGTGATGGATATAATCCATTTGTGACTTTAGGCTGAGCTTAATACTGTTGGTTGCTTTGCGTATTCTTGTACCTGTGTCATCTCTAAACAAGTTGCAGTAATAAATTGTTTGTCTGCGTTGGAGTTAATTTTGATGCAATTTATAGTATGATGTTAACCGATGACAACGAATGTAGTGCCTAATTGAGTTCAACTGTTATTGTGTACGATTTAATGGATATTATTAATTCTGGGTTCATTAAATCTTAGAAGGTTGAATCTTAGATGATTGATTCTTTTCTGGTTGATTATATCTTGGGAGATAGATTATACCGGCTGATTGAACCTTAGAAGATTGAATCTAGAGAGTTGAATCGTAGAAGATTGGTTATTCTGGCTGATTGAATCTTAGAGGATTGAATGTAGATTGATTATTCTGTGCTGATTGAAAGATTGGATCTAGATTGATTATTGTGGGTTGATCGAAAGATTGAATCTAGATTGATTATTCTGGTTCGAAAGATCCTGAGAAGCTTGAATGTATGTAATCCATGTGTGTGTTTGTTTGTAGACAAATCGGTCGAGTCTGTCGATACGTAACTCTACTTCGTCTGTCTTCACTGACGTACCGCCGACACCCGATGGTCCTGGAGAGATGTTGGTCTCACCGTGGACAGCTGTAGCCAACGTCTCGAAGAACAAGAAGCAGAAGAAAGGTCGTCCAAACTCGGCTCGCTCATTGGACCTATCTTCAGAGGTGGTGTCTGTGACGGTTGCTGCAGTACCAGCGAAGAAGATCAGATCCACCGGACAGAAGTCACCGAGATTGTCTGGGATCAGGCGGATGATGAAGACGCCGAGGAAGAAGGGAAAGCAGATGTCACCGCAGTTGAGTGGCATCAGGAAACTCATGCAGACACCTCGTGTCATCAAGTCTCCCAAGTTGGATGGAATCAGGAAGCTGATGAAGACTCCTAAGGTGCAGAAGACTCCGGATCTGGGTGGAATCAGGAAATTGATGAAGTCGCCGAAGGTAGTGAAGACGCCTAACTACGCCGGAGTGAAGGAAATGTTCCAAGCTGATGGGACTCCAAAGAAAGCCAGCATGGATGTGTCGGATGCGCTGCTGTCGGGAAGGAGAGCTAGTCTTAACTTGCAGAGCAAGAAGTTTTCTGCTGAGAAGAAGGTTGGCAAAGTTCAGCGAGCAAAGAAGACTGCGCAGGCAAAAACCGTTGACGTTCCTTTGCGAAAATCGACTACAGCTGCTGAGAGAGCAGCTTTGCCACCTACTCCAGCTGCCAAGTCTCCAGCTGCCAAGTCTCCAGCTGGCAAATCTCCAGCTGCCAAGTCTCCAGCTGCCAAGTCTCGTCGTGCTGTCATTCCGGAGCCTACTCGTTCCCCTGCACGCGGACGAGGCAGATCAGCTAAGCCAAAGCCTGGCAGCAAGAAAGCTGGGAAAGTACAGCAGTCACCAGCAGCCAAACAAGGTTCTAGTTCCCCAGCTGGGAAAACTCTGAAGGCTCTATCGCCTCCCAGGTCCTCGGACGCTGTGGCAGAAGTGGTTCCGACTACTGGAGGAAAAGCTGCTGTGACTCCGAAGACTACACGTGGTGGGAAAGGAAAGAAGAATAAGGCTGTCGTTGTGAGCAAGGTGGCAAAGAGGAAAATGGCTTCACCTGTCGGTGCAAACAAGCGAAAGCTTGCAACTCCTGTCAGCGGCAAGAAAAGCCCTCTTGTGTTGAGTAGAGGTAGAAGAGGTGGGGCAGCTGTGGTGGAAGCTATCGTCAAGAATAAGGATTCGCCTGTGGTGGCGAAGAAGACGAAGACGTCCAATTCCAAGAGTGCTAAAGAGCAAGAAAGTAAAGAAGGCGTTGCGGAGAAGAGACCGAAGGCTGCGACTCCGAAGGCGTCTAGATCTGGGAAACGAGTCGCCCAACTCGATTCTGTCGACGCGGGGCAGAAAGTGTCGCCAGCTAAATCGCCGAAGGTTGGGCGGCGCGGAGGTCGGCTTGCTCCAGTCAGTATCCAGACAGAACAAGGAAGCTCTTCTGTGCAGCGCGAAGCTGTGAGTAACACCGGAGACAAAGTCAAGTCACCGCAAAGCAAGAAGTCTAAGAAGAGTAAAGTATTAATGGAAATGTCGAAGCCTGATGCTCCACAGTCAGAAGTGATCAAGTCTGGTAGGAAAGGCAAGACTATCGGAAGTTCGATCAAGAGCCCTGCTAAGATGATTAAGAGAAGTAAGACCGTGGCAAGTGCTAGCCCCATGAAGAGCCCTGCTAAGATGAGTAGGAGAGGTAAGTCCGTGGCAAGTGCTAGCCCCATGAAGAGCCCTGCTAAGACGGGTAAGAGAGGTAAGACCATGGCAAGTGCTAGCCCTATCAAGAGCCCTGCTAAGATGGGTAAGAGAAGTAAGACCATGGCAAGTGCTAGCCCGATCAAGAGCCCTGCTAAGATGAGTAAGAAAAGTAAGACCGTGGCAAGTGCTAGTCCGTTCAAGAGCCCTGCTAAGACGGGTAAGAGAAGCAAGACCGTGGCAGGTGCTAGCCCGATCAAGAGCCCTGCTGAAGCTGATGTCAAGACACTCCCTGATGTAGCTGCAAATCCAAAGACATTGAAGCGGACCAAAGGAAAGCCATCCAAACAAACCGGTTCAAAGGTGATGAAAGTGCAGGCTAAAAAAGCTGGATCAGCTGAGAAGAGGGCATTAACGACAATTGAAGATGCAGCATTGTATGGGAAGAAGTTTGTAGCGTCATTAACTGCCATAGAGGAAGAGAGAAGCGTGTTGGAGGTCTCTACTGAGACGAGCAATCTCTTCAAGAAAGGTTCCAAGAGAACGGTGATTGTGATTGAGAAGTCGAGTGTCAAGACTTCAAGTGGCAAGAAGGCAACGCTCTCTAAATCTCCTGAGAAATTGCCATCGGTTAGATCTCCGATGAAGTCGCCTGCTGGTGCTCGGAGAGGAAACTCTGGTGGGAAGAAAACGGTGGTATCAGTTGTTGAAACTAGTACAGTAGTAGAAACTTCAGTTGCAGCCTCACCAAAGAAACTGCTAGGCAAGAGAAAGGCAGTCAGTGCGGCAATCGATGCAGCTAATGTAGCGCAGGATTCGATCCCTCAACCAAAAGCGAAGAGTTCGAGAGGAACCTCGAAGAAGTCTGCCTTGCTAGACGCAGCTGCGACTGGGAAATCTGCAAGTGCGGTTGTTGAAGTTGTCGTAGCACCGACTGTTGAGAAAACTGTTCGAGGAAAGAAGTCGCAGAAAGCTGACGAGTCGGTTGTTGTGTCTCCAGGAAAAGTGAAGACCGCTGTGAAAGCAGCCAAGAGTTCTAGTAAAACAAAGAAGGGTGCTGCTTCAGTCAAGGCGGTGAGCAAGATGGCATCTCCTCTCGAAGCTGTCTCTCCAACGGTTACCGCTTCCAAGAAATCGTCAAGACGAAATACTTCTGCAGAAAAACTTCCGTCGTCTCCAAAGACTGCTTCACCAAAAACTGCAGCAAAATCCTCCAAGTCAAAGAAAGCGGTGTCTGGACAGAAGAGTGTCGGCAAGAAAGCCGTCTCACCGGTCAAGGCTGCTACACCGCGAGCAAAGAGACAAAGCAAGACATCAAAGGCAAAGTAAAGTTGGACTAGAGGGAAGTTCAGAGAGAGAAAGAACTGAGACAGTTTCTGTGGACAGAGACAGTTCTGTAGACAGACAGAGACAGTTCTACAGACAGACAGAGACAGTTCTGTAGACAGACAGAGACAGTTCTGTAGACAGGCAGAGACAGTTCTGCAGACAGAGACAGTTATGTAGACTGACAGACAGTTCTGTAGACAGATACAGTTTTTGTATGGCGCAGTTTGGTTTCATTCGAATTGTTTATCTCTCAGATGCTGATTGAATATAACAAGAGGATCGAAGTAGTATTTTATTAATTTCAAGTAATTTTATTTTAGACAAAGTGTCTAGATTATTTTCTTATATTCCCCACAGTTACTGTTACTATTAGCAGTACGAGTGATTGGGATGGCGTGTATATAGACGAACTTTGTTTGCGTTTATTCAGTTAATGGACTCTGCTAAACGTATTGATAGTGTGGTGATAAGCGATACTTGGGGAAAATAGAGGCACGGGATGGGGTGAAGCAGATTAGTCTTGTTTGCATGTAAATTGTTGCGGTACAGATCTTAGTGTTCAATTCTTTACAGTGGGAAATTAGTAGGCTTCAAAATGTAAAGCGCGGTGCTTGTTGAACGTACGTGTACATATGAATACTTTTATTTAGTTTATTATGTTTGCACATGAACAATTTGAAGAACATGTAAACCAGGTAACTGTTTTCAAGTGGTATCTCCTATCATCACGCTTTAGTTATTGCTTTGTTGTTTTATGTGTAGTTGTAGTCGGTAGTAGTATGTGTAAAGACAATCGTCGGTCAGCTCAACATTGGCAGCTAAATGTATATAGGCTCCCGCTACTTAGTTAGTGGGATTTATGTTGTGTAGTGTTTTTTTGTTATTATGTTAGTTTGTATGTTTTATGTTCAACCGCTCCGTATGTGTTCAATACTGGACTTTAAATAATTTTAAACTATTTTATTTTTTAAAATGTAGTTTGATTCTACTTATTCTTATGCGTGTGTGTGTGAATGTGGTATGCATTTATGTAGCTAGACGATTCTGACAATGTTAGTGATGACAATTTGAAGCGAAATCGCCAAGGCCCCATATGTCACTTAGATATTATTAGGGCGCGTAAGCAAATCTTAGCAATGACGCTATGCCACTTTGAAACATCTAATATTTTGAACAGTGCTAGGAAGTGTATTTATTGATGTGATTGATTGGGCAGAGAATAGATTGATCTGAGTAGTTGGCCTAGGAATTGATGAGGAATGATCCAATGGTTAACAGGGAGCGTACATGAACCTGGCTTTAAGAACTTGATTTCTCTCGGTGTCAATTGGTATTATATACTTATGAAAGAACCTATCACATTTGTGGAATAATAATTTCAGGAAATATTCCCCATGTGATATTGCTATGTGAACAGTTCTGATGATAGTGCTCTGTCTGAAGACTGGTCCTGGCAATGGTAATTTTGTCTTGCGCATTACTACGCATGACTTCCACCGACCGACTAGGCCAGATGAGCGCGGATGGGCGGCCAAAGGTCCTTCCCGTACAGTTGTAAGCTTCTTGAACTCTTCGGGTATTGTTATTTTTTAATTGATGGTGAATTTAGTTTTCATTTGAAGTTATATAGGTTCTGTTTTTGTCAAATGAGTAATTTGAAATATTATTTGTGTTGAAGTAGTAGAAGTGTACAAGTTTGTGATCCAGTGACACTGAAGGCCTTCTTGGCCTAGCAAGGCATTGGAGCTTAGCAAGGCCTTTGAGCCTAGCAAGGCTGCTGAACCTAGCAAGGATTCTGAGCCTGACTAAGTGTTTCAGATACCTTATTATGCATGTCATATTGTAGTTAGATATTTGCATGATTGCACTCTTGTTGACTGAGGATCTCTTTAGAGGAAAAGTCAATTGAGATAAATGTACTTAAGGCTTATCCAGCATGCTGTAGATGTGACTAGTAAATATATGTACAGTGTAAAATCCGCAAGTTTTCTGCTTATATATAGCGATTGCTAGATCCTGAATGTGAATTCAGAATCAAATTTGTACAGAGGATATTGAGACAATTTGAGGGGGTACCTTGCAAATATTAAGTATTGTTTATAATCGATGATGCACACGTCATCCAGTCTTTCTACTCCTGCCTGGATTGCAGTGTACTTCCAACGGGATGTTGGCAGTATGGCGTTTGGTCTATTGTGAATATTAGCCTAAAGTTACCCTAGACCAAAACTAAGTTAACCCTAAAGATGCTTTGTGTTTTTGCCGATGTGTTCATTGTTATCAAGATAGGCCTATTTTCTCCTTACAATAATTTCTTGGCATGTAAAGTAGGGGACCTCGAACTCAATTTAGGGGGTACGCCAGCTTAAAAAGGTTCAGAACCACTGCACTAGGGTAATGAATTTCACACGGGTGACTTCCCTTTTCCATTGTATGCAGGTAGTGGATGCAGCTGACTTCACGTCAACAAATTTGCAAGTTCTTGCAACATTTTCCAATTTGCACTCCATTGAAACCGAGTGTTGGGTCATACACAAGACTTAAATGCAGCTCAATTTCTCGTCCTGCATGTTCTTTGAACTGGAGACTTCGCCACTAAAGTCCGTATTCACGTGAGTGAGTTAACCTTAGATTAGAGATAATCTTCTGATTTTGTACCTCGAGTCATGTGAAATTAAATACGAAATGGCATTGAATTGCATGATTTGACGAAATTTACAGGTTCAATGTTAATACTTACCTCGCAATATCTCAGCGACCAGATGGACTAGATGGAAGTATTATGCATCAAAATGACCAGCTTCAACAGGACATACTAATGGGCGCTATAAAAATCCGAGACATTTGAGGGCTTTTTTGTGATAGGGTCAGCTTAATCCAAAGGTCGACAAACGTTGATTTTTAGATAACTTTTGAAAATGTTCAG
>JAQFYQ010002372.1:0-11790 GCA_034694885.1 Buchholzia appendiculata
AATTAACTGTGAGGTGAAAGCCCTCCCCTGTGAGGTATAGAAAAATCCCTGAGTAAGTCCTTCAATGGAATCAACAGAGGAACAACAAGACCAGGACATTCGCCCGAATGCTACTTTTCAGATTACCAGATCTCAGACAAAAGTTCCCCTGTAGAACATTAGTATCATTCACGTCGGGGAAATAGGGAATAGTCATCGAGGAAATAGACAATCGGGTAAGTGGTCAATCGGGAGCTTTCATAAAGGCTCTTACTATAGGAGTATAGGTCAAATTGTACTCCGGAAGATACAACTTACCCGAGACCATGGTGAACCCGTTACATGTCGGAGATTTCTAACGAACCGGCCAGCAATGTCTTACAGCAAAACTTTACATGATGGATTGAACAAAGATGGTGGATGATTGGCTTCAGGATCAATAATTAATGCAGGCTTACATTGAGCGGAAGAATTTCGCTGAGTTGAATACTTACTGCAGAGCTGAACGTCGTTGAGATGAAATCAATCTGAGAGCTAGATGCAAACACATTGTGAAGTCTGTAGCCCTCAAGTAGTAAGGGCATACCGGTAATATTGAGAAATGGTTTGAATCTTAATGTGTTCATGATTTACAAAAAATCAAGAAGAAGCATTATTACGAGAACTTAAATAGATAACCGATATTAAGTGATGAACCATAATACGAAATCAATATTTTTATGACAATTGAAATTAAAATTGCTACACATTTCGGAATGTAATTGTAATTGATTGTAATGTATTTGAAAACTTCAGAACCTAATCACAATCGGAATGAAGTGTCGACAAATACAAATATCATTACCAATGACCTATGTGAACCAATCATAGGCCCTTGGTTTCTCCAATGAACGTTTGAAATCGTTTCTGCTAACTGGCAGTTCCGTGCGATGCATGCTTGATGTCAGCCAATAGCCGAGGAGATGAGATGAGCACAGTGATATCCCGTTTCTTTCCTGTACGGTAATTTACACCGGCTGTTAACCCAATGTTGCAAATACGATCCGTAAAATTTAGCCAAGATATTTTCCAATTCGCTTACTCTCCATATTTTACCAGTTTGAAATACTGTGCAGGGATTTGAACCCGGTACGTAATGAGCGCAGGCAAGTGTGTGTTACCACTATGCCACACGAAGCTCTGCTGAGTACTGCTTTGGTCTTATCCTCGAATAGTCGATCGTTTCTCATGCAATGCATTGTTGCACTTGATTTAACTGAGCAATAACAGACATTGAAAATTCATCGAATTAACCTTGACCGAGATTAGTCATCGTCGAAAGTTATGATCATAGCTGACGATACTTTGAACACAAATTTATTACAAATATCTAGCGCACCGCGGCAGAAAAAGAAGAGACGAAGAGGGCAGTGGCCTCGGCATTCAATCGTTTTTATCGCTAGGAGTGTCATTGCAAGAGTAATTTATAGAATTTATTTCCCTTTACACATTTGCACCGTTCATATTAGCTTTGCCAATTAAAGAACCTTTAGATGTATGAATTCCCAATTCATTTAATTGTCCATACTAACACATCTATGCGGTGCATGCATGTGTCATTTTTAACTCAGTGCAAATAATAATAATATATACTGTACATGTTAGTATTTTAAAACCAACAATGTTTTATTTCTCATGCAGTCTTTTTACAATAAAATTTTCTAAATAATTTGAAATGCGCAATCAAACCGACAGCTGTGTTAGTCTGTGGCGTGTGCATGTTGCGCGCATGTTGCGCGCATGTTGCGTGGTAGGATGGACGCAACATGCAAGCAACGTGCAAACCACATGAATGGTCTGAGGATAAAGTGTAATACAAATAACCAAACAATGACAACAAAGCAAATTACGCTAATTTTCCAATATACGGATCTAAGCATCAGTCCGGTGTCACCGGAAATAATTGATGCATCAATTTTGGACAAATACTGATAACTTACTTACATAATTTATGAGCAACACGAAGAAGTAAGTAGATGGAACTGATTCTAAAGTGGAAGCTGTAGAGTTTTTCATCCTCTGTTTCATTTCATATGTTAAAGAGATTTCTCATTATGTTCTATTCAAATGAGACACATTGTGATGATATAGAGATGTTTTGATCAGTGCTAGCATTAACTCTTGGCATTTGTGCAAATCGCGTTACACATTTCGTCGAGCTGCCCACACAGATGTGATTTATTACTGATGATCTCGAAGAAACAATTAAACACCTGCAAAATTCTAATTTTGGCAATCCGACTCATGTTAATTAATAAGGACATACTTTATTTAGATTCTACCGGAGAGGGATTTGGCGATTCTAAGCGTGATTGATTGCCGATGGTTCGACGACTTTCTTGCAAAACAAACATATTGAAGTAGAATAACGGCAATTAGCCTATTGACATTTTTAATGAGTATTCGCCGACCATATAGTTATTATTAGAAAGTGGTGATCGTTCATCAAAAGAGATAACCTTTAATGTTGTATTATAAACTTCAGCTCTACGAAGCAAACGTGCAGTTCGAACACAATAATTGTAACTTTTGGAGAGTAACAAGGAAATAATTAATTCAGTGCCATTTTGAATTTCTAATAAACGCTGTTGAAAAGGCTCGTCATTTTTAATGATGAACAACCAAAATTATCAAAGAGTAGCTTTTTGATTATGCTGCTCTCTTTTAATAACATTTCTATTTGAACTTTTATCTTCGTTTTTTGAAGACCCCCTAAATAAGCTTCTGGAAGTGTTTACACAAGGTTCTGGAAGATATGGCGTCTTTAAAGCATGTAAAATAATTCTCTACAAATAACACTCAGAATTTCAGCAATTATGCGAGCAATTATATAGTTAACCCAGTGTATACAATTTTAAAGTAATTTTTTAGCCCGAAATATACGATAGACGATATAGCCTGAGCTTTCAAGTCAAATCCAATAGTGAGTTACAATAGCTGAGAGCGTGCAACGACAGAGCGCATGTGAGCAGAAAGCATTCTGCAGACATCCTCGTATAGCTTAATGACGATAGCACAATGACGAAGGAATTTATTTCATGCAATGGCTTGTTTGATTTATTTAAAGTTTGGAATGAAATCTTCAACAATTTAAAAATTATTTTATCTTTATTTTATCACCAAAATTTATCCAACTCGTTTCTGACTGATGCAATATTCGTGAACAATGTGAAGGGGTAACAATTCTAATGTCACTCCTTTTCTGAGTTCTGTTACAGAACCCAGAAAACTCTGCACTTTTTAAACATCTACACTATGAATAGCCATGTTACATTGTGTACAATTATTTAATCAAAATTGAAGTACATTCTGTACAGTATCGTCATAACTTTCAAACGAAATTCGCTGATAATTGATGGCTCTTATTGAAACAATCATGCGAGCAGAAATGCAACTCGCGTAGAGCGACGCTAAAACTCACGCTGCCAATTAATAAAGGGTAATTAAAAGAGCAAACACCGGTGTCCGTCCAGTTTGTTTGTTTATTGTTTTCATTATGAGGTCTTCGGTCGTGAAATATGAGCTAGGTAGGTGACTGCAGGTGAAAGAGAAGGTGAATAAAATCACAAATTGAACAGTGTATACTCTCACTCAGAGGCTGCGCACTTGTGAGACGATATGTTTGTTAATAGAGTTATCTAAAGAGTAATGCGTTTGACGAAGCAATTCAGCTGCACACGTGTTCATTGGTGCACACAGTTAACTCAAATTTACTTTAAAATACTTCGAGCTTCACGGTTCTCTTTAGTTCGGGTGCAAGCAGGGCTACAGTAACTGCAGAGTACATCGAGCGCGCAGTTCTTTTTGACGCTTAACGGGCTTCAACTCGTAATTCGACATATTTTGCTGACAATTTGCTGATTTTAGATATTTAATTTAATCAAATAACATTTCTAAATTAATATTTCTCTAATATAATATATTTTAAATTTATTTTATATTCAAATAATAGTTTCCCCTCATTAATGCACACCACTGAGCTTAACAGGGGTTAAATTGATTATAATTACATGACGCGTAATTAATAATATCATTTATAACCAGACAATTTTAAGCTTTGTGTCACTCTATAAATTTAACCATCGCATGCATTTCTGTATGTTTTTAGTATATGTTTTTTAACAGTCATGGCACTCAAGGAGCTATAATTATAGGAGGATTACTACCGCTGAAACCGTCATTGACACTCCAAGGCGCAGGCAAAGAATTGACTACACGCGATACACAACAGTATATAAATGAACTTTGAAGTTCTTTTCGACATTTGCCGATGATTCACGTATTCTTAGTTATCAGGCAATCAGTTCCAACCTTCTTGCGATGCTTCAGTGATATGAATGTTTTTTTCTTCTTCAAAACAGAGCGAAATTTTAAACAAAGTTTTCTTGTATCACCAAGTAAAGATGTCAATACTTATTCTGTACTTACAAATGCAAAATTGATTAATTTCAGATAAGCTAGGACTAGTAACAGCACGTGACCAAGCATTGTTCTCACGAACAAGAAGTTCATTGAAGACGACTGAGGGCGTCACCGACTGTCGTCATGGTAACGAGTAAGACGATGACGAGACTGTTGATCATCTCAGTCGCCTTGGCGATGGTTAGCGCCATCGAAAGTGATGAACATTGGTTGAACAAGAGACAAGGTTCGTTACACTTCGTGAACAAATACATCGCTGCTCCCATGTTTAGTATACGAAGAGTTTATTCGAACACTCAGATACGTAATTTACAATATTTTGTTTATATATTAATTGTTAGTTCACCGTGACTTCTTAAAAGTAGTTTTTCAGTGTGGGCTTCGTGATATCAAAAGAAGCAATATTAGCTAGAGTGGATTTTATATAGACACCAAGATTACTGTGATTTATCTATGAGAATTTTATTAGGCATTGATTCGTTTAGCTTCTCTGAAGAGATGGAAGGCAATTTTATTTTAGACTAACTCAGAAATTGTTATTGGATTCGAGTTAAATCTATTTATCATCATCATGGAAACCATTACAGAAATCTCACAAAATCATTTGACTGTCGCACCTTGTGCAAATTGTTATGGTCTTTACCGATAATGATGTTATTTATCCGCGCAGCTACCACTACCTATTCAATCAACACAGGCGCTAGCAGCGGTGCCACTGGTTCTAATGGATTCTTTCAATATCAAGGAAACTACTACGATGAAGCGGCTTATTGGTTAGTTTACAATAGCTTTTCTGAACAGATCGACATTTCTTAGCTATTTTAGAGAAGATCTTGTTTATTATTGGAGCGATGCAAGTGTGTACGTAATTATTACAGGATTCTCACCGGATCAGAAACAGGTGAATCATATTTATGTAAATCAGAAATTTTACTGAATGGAGAAGGTAATATAAATCACTGACTTTGATAGTTTGCTTGAAAGATTATTTAAAGAAGATTTTTTCTTATTAAAAAACTTCATGTTGCTGAATGCTACAGAGCTATTTTTCCCAGGCGCAAATTGAAATAGCACAAGTTCTGCATGATAATGAGGAGCACGGGAATTATTGCTCGGAGAAAAAAACTAAATAATAAGAACTTCGCAATAATTAGTAGAGAGTTAGTTGAAGCAGTCTAGATTTAGCGAAGTCTATTCCGTATTCCCTGTTAAATCGCATTGATCATTTAAGTCTCTTTTTCTCCTTTACATGTTTTCATAGTACACGCTCTCTCGACGAGTTAGAATTGTACTAACATGACTCGTATTAAAAGTTTTCAAAAGTTTAAATACTAACCTATACTGTGCCTGTCGTCCAACGCTAGTTGAAGCATCGTTAATAACTTGTGAATGTAAGATGTACCTGTTACAGCGCTGCAGCAATCTCCTGGTACAATTCCCTGTCGCAGGACGTGAGGAACTCCTACACGTTCTACGACTTCTTCGGAGATCGATGCGCGGCTGCTTACGCGTGAGTGACTAGTGTACTCCAAAAATCAGAGCTTATCTTCGTGTCTCGGACTGATTTGTGGAAATTTAAATAATTCGTGAATTGCACTTTATAGCTGTACTTTTTTGCCCCAGATTGTCAGTGACGGCAATCATGGCATGCAGGGCATGTAAAAGGAAGTGTTACCTACTTGAAGGCGTATATACTATATCGTAAATGTTTTGCATATAATATATTTCATTTTGACAACAGGTAAACAGTCAGCAATGCATATATTTAATTTAATGCACATAATGTATGATCAAAATCGAAAAATTGTCATCATCTTATGGATTATATTTATATTATCCATATCCATATTTATATATTAGTGTGTCGTCACCTGTGTGGCCGTTCTAATCGCACTACAAGTATCACTTGTAGTGCGATGTATCTGTGTATCACTACCGTATCTGTGTTTTCCATGTATATTGTGTTTCTATATGTATTATGTGTTGATTGGTAAATGATTAAATAAATAAATAAATAATGAATGCCGACCTAGACAATTTCCTCAATTCTCATAGTGTGAAACAACTCTGTAGTGATATCGAAATTCTCGCATTTGTTTTGTGCAACATGAGAAATTTACGCAATAAGGCTGTAGTAGAGTTGGACGTTGATCGGGTCGACCCGACCCGACCCGCGGATCGGGTCGGGTCAGGTTCGCGTTTTAGGAAAGTTGGCGGGTCGGGTCGGGTCCAGATCTCAGTGGGTTGGGTCGGGTTCGAGAGTCCGTGGATAGGGTCGGGTTGGGTCACAAAATCCTGACCCGGTCTGACCCGCGACAATTTCTATCACCTTGTTATGTCATATTTTATTGATTTAAGATGCAGTAGAAGTATGGTATTTCCTACTTTAAGCATAACATGCATACATTTAAGCTTGAATTCCGATAGAAATATGCCCATGTCGGGTCGGGTCGGATCAAAAAGTCCGTGGGTCGGGTCCGAAAAAATGACCCAAGTCCAACTCTGAGTTGTAGACATTTAGTGATGGACAATGGGAAATTAAGCGGAGGCTAGCTTAATAAATTAAATAACAAAATAGTTAAAATAAATTCTCATACCACAGTCTCAGAATTTATTGATTTACTCTGTTCACATTTCAGTGCCCAAACAAGTCCAGGAACTACGACACGGCCAACAGCCGGTGCAACTGCGCCATCAACAACGACAGCAGCAACTACCACACCAGCAACAGCCACAACAAAGGCTTCTACGACCACAACAAAGGCAACAACAACCACAACGAAGGCACCAACGACCACAACAAAACCGGCAACTGTGGCTACAACTACAAAACAACCTTCTGGATATTACGCTGGTAAATGTTTGTCTTAACACTCTTTATCATTGTGCTTAAACAGAGAATTCAATTATTTCTTGCAGTCTGTCAAAAGTGCGTGGAAGAGTGTAAAACTAAACTATCTCTGCCTTAATAGTGGTTTCTATACATTTCATGTGGTCAAACCGTTTAGCTGATATTTGTAAGTATAAATTGGGACTGTATTTAATATAGTGCTAAATATCGATTCGGTGAGTATTGTTACCACTATAATATTTTCTCTGATTTAACCCGCACCATTCCTTGGTTACAATTATATGTAGCTGTTATTTTTGCGTACTTCTGGCATTAAACTGCATTGGAGTCTTGTAAGATAATGCTATTTTTATTTCGTTTACTGGCATCGTTCCTTATCTGTGTGTGCTTCCATCACCGTGGTAGTGATAAATAGAACGCACAATAATATTCATTTAATTTCTGAAATGATTGAAATTAACCACCGTTTGCACGAATTCAAAACACATCAAAGTCACTCAGTTACAAAATACTGTTCATTTTGTTAATTGCGAAACTTCTTGTAATGACTAAACTCAATTCTATAAAACATTCTTTCTCTTTTTCTTTCTTCTGCTCATTGCATTCCGACATTAAGAGAAGTAAACGTGGAGTAAAAGCGTTGAGATCAAACTTTCTTTTAAAAGTCTGCCATCTACATTTCTCATCTCATTATAGTGTCAACAATTTTCAGGTTGTGTAATTTTCAACTAAGATACTCCGTTTCTATTTATCCTATTGGAATTGATTGCGGAAGTCAGAATCGAGGTTACGGGTGAGAGTAAATTAATCTCCTGTCTACGTCATAACAAATGTGAAAGTGTGGCAGTTTAACATAGACACCTCAAATTTAAATCTACTGTTTCTATGTAGCAATTGTTGTGTCTGTGTGTCAGTTGACGGAAAATCTCACTCCATATTCTTTTGTAATTGGGGCCGTAATTAGGGGGGTTTACAGGTTCACCCCCAGAAAAAATCTTTAAATTTAGGATGTTTTCTGAATAAATTTGTAAAAAATGTCAAAGGTCGTTTGAGGTCAACCCCCCTGAAATGAACATTTTGAAAAAAGGCTTTCAAAAATTTTAGACCCCCGCCCAAATGAAATCCTGGCTACGGCCCTGCCTGTAGTAGAGAGAAAGCTGGGTTTACACCGGCGAATTTCAACGTTGCCCATTATAATCGATTTTTAAAAATAGCAGTCGATTTTTAAAAATCTAATTGTCAGAAAATGCAATCCGATTGATTGACTGACTGATTGCTTATTTGCTGGTCTCAACATTTAGTCGAGTATAATTCGACGCATGAAGTGTTGCCTCTGAATTATTGAGACGGTTATGAGAAGGTACACCGGAGCAACGGTCAAGTCAATTTCGGTTCAAAAGTTAGAGATGACAGATCTACGGCTCATTTGTGGGGAGCAGCAGTTACCTCTTTTACTTGTATAAAGCTGACTCTTGCTATAGCGATATCTTAAACTCAGTGTTTTGTTTTCCAGGAGGTCCTTGCAACAATGATGACGAAGAACGTGTCGGTTGCTATAACTGCACGGTGGAGTTCTACTGCTTCGGTGGAGTCGTTCAATCAGCAAATTGTCCGCCAGGGTATAAGTGTCCATCGGGCAATTTGGAATGTGGATCCGGTGTTGCGTGCTAGAGTATCCCACTCAAGAGTATCCGGGTGATAATTCCGCATTGGCCGCGGATACTTTGGCATGCGCCAGAATATCCTCGGCGGATAGTTCCTATCGGTATATATTAGCCGATGAGATAAAAATCGCTATCCCACTACACGATGAATTATCCCCGTGGGATTATTTAATAAATCTCAGGAGTTTAGTAACAAAGTGGATATGATACAAAACTATTATATTTACTAAAAATCAAGTAAACAGCAATGCAAATTCAAGTTGACAAATTCTAAAGAATTTTATACTTATGACAGATAATGTGATTATTATATAATATCATATCAATACATGTACTTTGATGAAATATTGATACAATTTTGATAGACCAGCTACTTCCATGTGAATGCGACGTATTCAAGTTTAAAGAACATTTCTCCTCCTAGTCCCAAACAACGTGAAGCCTCTTTTCCACTTTCGATTTTGTGCCATAGTTCACCAGAACGCAAGAAAAAAGACGCAAACTTTTGGAGTAATACTCGTTTTTTACTAGGTGAAAGTCCACAAGGATATATTTTAAGTATTCCGAAATGAGTTAATACTCATATTTATCAATAGTCGCACCATAGATATACACCGCGGTCACACACACTAGTCCGTATTTTCATTTATTAACGTATAATGCAGAAGGTGCCATGAGTGCCAGGGTCTCCAGAGTCTGTTAATTTTTGACCTGCTACACTTGCAACCAGACTGTGGTCAACTCTGAGCAGATTTAATCAGGTGTTACACAATACTGCATCGATTTGTCAGAAATGCTTCTACGAACAGAGCTCAATATTTCTCGATTAGGCCTACACGATATTTAGCTGATACATAAACATGTTCCTCGACCAATTATGCATCAGCATGAAATATGTCAACTCATTTTACTAAGTTACTCCAATGATTTGGGCTTCCAAACAATAAATTTCATTTGTGACTTTGGTTAAACAATAGTATTAGCTTAAATGTTTTAAATATTTAGGTTTCTATATATTTATTATTAGGGGGATAGTATAACATTGGGGATAAGTTATCATGTAGGGTGAGGATGATCCACCACGAGGGCGGTTTATATCTACCGGTATATTTTATCCGGTGGGATATGTGGACATGCTTATGAGGATGAAATAGAATCTGGGATTCTCTAGCATGCAGTATAACACCGCTGCATGCAGTCACTTGCAGTGTCAGAGATCCAGTTGTTGTTATTGTAGTTTTAGACGTAAATATCGAACGACAATTTCAATCGTGAAAAAATTTCTGTGCATAACATTCTTGTAGGCAGTAAATGCTATTGTGTGACATTGTATAGTCTCTCCTTTTATTATATATGTTGTCTAAATTACTGCTTACTTTAATTGTCATCATAATAATCATTATTGTTATCTTCATGCTTCGTCATTTCACTTTTCGCCATTTCGCATTTGATTATTGATATTAAACTGATGATTATAATATTATATGATATTATTTTTGAATGACAGCGTGCTTTTCCTTGAGATATCCAGCTGGAAACTCGTCGCAATGTAATATTATTATATTACGACGAGTTTTCAACTGGGTATATGCAGGGAAAACACGCTGTAATTCAAAATAATGGTTAATGTTACACAACTGCCATATTTATGTCTGTAATTTACCATAGCATTTATAGTCAGTCACGTCTTTCTTAGACTCTATCTTAATTGACGTCTTGGAAAATAATAACGATGAAAATAAGCTTTTTGTTCGTCTAATGATTATATATTGGCAGACTGAAGGTTCACAGTCTTTAACAACTTAAAACAAGTTAAACAGAAACTTCAATTAGCAATTATGTGAATATCGCTAATTTTGAGTTTACTGAACCATTTATTGCTCATTGGAAATCATTTAAAATAAATGACTTTAATTACTACAATTAATTTAATTACTCGCGCCTTGTTTACTATCATATGACGCGGCACGAAAGGACCACTGCCTGTCCCTCGGTCTCGACTTCGTGGAATAATGCTGCTTTAGTCACAGTCACAAAGACCTCACAAGAGACAATATACACAGCTAATTACCTAGAAATTGTAAAAAAATAATCTCCACTAAAAGATTAATTAAACTTCACTGAGAAATTAGAATTCTTTGCATTAATGTCTATCTAAATGCCTTTGCTAAAGGTACAAATCTAACTTTTAACAAATTACAGAACCTGCGATCATTAGTCTAGTAGACTGAAGTTTTTTACTCAAACCTTTCGTTACAGTAAACACTAAAGGATTTGATGTAAATTGAAAACTGACTTCAACGAATGCGCTTGAATATCACAAGCAGTGCAAAGCAAGTGATCTTTGATCGTATATTCTCAAGTTTTAATTTGAACATTTCATCCCCGGTGGAATTGGCAGTTAATATACTAAAAAAATAGCCACAAATTTACATTCTTATATAATATTTCGCTGCTAAAAAGCCAGTAGCTTTCTGTAAACCATTAAGATATTAATTCATCAATTAATTAATTCATCAATGCACCATTCAAACCTTATTGAGGTCAACAATCAATTGGCACCGTTGGCAGCGTCAACCATTAACATTCTTTTCCTTTCAACATTATTAACCTGAATTAATCAAAGTTCAATAACCAGTCACGGTGTTTGCGCTTTTCTATATGTATAATAGTTATCGGCATCAGAGTTGGACGTGGGTCGGGTCGACCCGCGGGTCGGGTAGGGTCGGGTCGGTTTGGGTCGGGTTCGCATTTTTGCAATTTCGCGGGTCGGGTCGGGTCCAGAGTTCAGTGGGTCGGGTCGGGTCGGGTCCGAGAGTCCGTGGGTCGGGTCGG
>JAQFYQ010002373.1:0-11790 GCA_034694885.1 Buchholzia appendiculata
ACTCTAGAATATCTAGGATATCAGGATTGTTGATCAAAGTCAAACAGATGCTACAAATTACACGCACTAAAATACATTTCAATGAGACTTGCTGAACTGAAATTCCCCACAATTATGATTTGCACCTCTGAAGATTAAAGAAGTAGTAGAGTAGCTGACACTAGTTGTATATACAGATACAGATATCGTCTTGAGCAGGTTCCAACGTTTAGTGACATTATGTTAGGGAAGTATTACCGTTATTTGGATGACCATTGACATACAAAATCATAAAGTACAACCAATAAACAAAAAACAGTAAGAAACTAATTACGTTCTGAAACTATAATTCATCTAATTTGTGACATGGAATCAAAACTTATGTGGCATCTCCAATTATGATTCGATGACTCGTCGGAGAGCAATATTTGTCGCATTCAATGTTTGAATGTAAACGCATTTTGGACCATTGTCGCTTATTTTAATCAAATCTTGAGAAATTGGCATTCTAGCGGCATCGGTACGATTTTAGCTTTATGGCTGTTGTGTAGCTGTCAAAACCAATTCTGTATTGATGTGACAATAAACAATTTAATGAGGGCTCGTCTGCTGTCGATCTCGCTCCTGATTGGTTAAACTCAACCACGTGTTGACGGACATGCACTCAGTAGTTAAGTTACCGTTAACCGAAACGAACTAGGCTAAAGTCAAGTAGCAAAACATTCCCTATGCAGCCGACAGTATTGATTATTTAACTATTCTTGATTATACGACAACGTTGAACGTTCAGTTAATTCACGTGATATTGTTCAGAGGAATCTCTTTGATATTGTTTCGTAATTGATACTTTAGGCTGTGCCCATTATTACAGGCTAGAGGCTAATTGCAGCGGAACACAGTGTAACAGAATAATTAGGTTCAATTATTGTATCAAATTAGCGGAAGCCAGGCTGGCTTCAACCACGTAGGCCTAAGTTTCATGTAGGGGATGTTTGTCTCTAACTAGAGAGTCTGATACTGTAGCTAAATTCTACGAAGCGAGACTACAACGAAGTGTGAGTAAGTTAATCACACAATTGGACTTTTGCTAAACACGTTCCTCATATTTATAATCTGAGTGAACATATATTTTCAATAAATTACGCGAGGTCCGATATAATACAACTTTTCGTTTGGTTGCGTTTAATGAAAACGTCTTCGTCAGAGTCAACAGAATGCTATTTTAAATTTTCTTCTTTCTGGTATGTGTCAACAAAGACATCGAGATAGGCGGCGCGTATCAGGGGCCTGAGGGCTTTGCCTCACCTAATTTGTTTGCAACTTTGTTGGATGTGCCGCTACCCTCTTCTCCCTCCGCTCCTCGATTTATTTTGGTACTCCGATACAAAAAACACTCTCCCCCGGTCGCCAGAAATTTCCAAGCCTCCAAGTCAGGATGTCTGGCGCCGCCTGTGCACCTCAACTTCACATGATGTATGTTGACTCAGAGTCGCAGTCTTTATGGTCATGCATTTTATATCCGTCAAGATGATATCTTTGTCATGGATTAAGGCCATAGTGGGGACTAGATTCAATCGGTCTTCTAGAATTTGAGAGTGACATAAAAGGAATTTTTTTCTTTGATTAATAACAATGTCGCTCATTGAAAGTGAATTAATTTTTAATGATTTCTCATTTAGCATTTAAGTTTTCACGACCATATTTAAGGGGGTGGGGGTTCGGGATCAATTCTCAAAAATATATTTCTTAGCAAAATTATGATGTTTTTTTATTTTTTTAAGATTTTTCAAAATATTTGGCAGCTTAATTCCCCCCAAAGAAAATTTTCGAAAAAAGATCGTCAACAACTTTTGGAGGTCAATGACCTCTAAAATGAAATCCTGGCTACGGCCTGGTAAGTTTATTCAACATAGCAAGAAAGTTTAGAATCTGTCGAACGCGTCGAGCATGCAGCTGTCGAGTCAGTGATATGCAGTGATGTAGTCCTTGGCCTTGATGCCTTGCCTCAAGGCTGTCTTGAAGCACTTTACAGCCTTGTCTTGGTCAAATTTCCAAATGCCTTGCCTTGCCTTGTAAAAAAACTGCCTTGAAAAAATACCTTGACCGTGCAAAGAACTGCATTGACTGTATAATTTCCTGCCTTGACGCTGCCTTGAGGCACTTTACTGCCTTGCCTTGACCAATTTTCCAAATGCCATGCCTTGCCTTGGCCTTAAAAAGTAATGCCTTGGCCTTGAGAAAAATACCCTGACTACATCACTGGTTATATATGCCTATATATGATATCGAATCATATTCGGAATAATAGTTTCAAACGTTTTATAATTATATTGATTTATACAAATAAGATTACTCGCTGCTCGCATCATGCTGAAACGAGCTGGCATGTATGCCGCCGTATGTTACACAATCGTTAAAAAAGGTGTATAAATATTGTTAAGCCAACTTAAAAAGCGTTTAGGTTGTTGGCTTTTAGAGCCGTGCTACACACGCACGGTTCTAGTAGTACTAAAATGTCCTTATCATTCTGGAGAGATATGTCCCAGTGGATATGTCTAAACCGATATTGATCTCCTATAATTTTATAGGTATATATCTTTAATCACGTGTATACTATATAATCACCTAAATTAGGTCCTGCAGTAAAGCGACTAAATGCAGATCAATATACGCCTAATGATTTCATTACTGCAGTGGAGTAAAACTCAACGTCTGTCGTAAACAAAGACGAGAATTCAATCAATAATGACACAATTCTTTTTGCTCATTCGACTTCGTTCGTTTGTTCGTTCATTCATTTATTCGTCATTCATTCATTTATTAGTTCGTTTGTTCATTCATTCATTCGTCATTCATTAATTTATTCATTAATTCATTCATTCATTCGTTCAATCATCCATTTGTTCGTCATTCATTCATTTATTCGTTCATTCATTCTTCATTAATTCATTAATTAATTAATTCATTCATTCGTTCATTTATTCGTTCATTTATTCGTTCAATCATCCATTTATTCGTCATTCATTCATTTATTCGTTCATTCATTCTTCATTAATTAATGAATTCATTCATTCTTTCATTTATTCGTTCAATCATCCATTTATTCGTCATTCATTCATTTATTCGTTCATTCATTCTTCATTAATTCATTCATTCAGCTATGCGTGTGTGTGAAACCTGCGCACTTGCGTGAAGATCAGACAACTGCAAGGTTGCAGTTTCCGCACAATTTTAGTTTAATTCTAATAAACAAGAACGTACCACGGTTTTATTTATATGTTGATGTTTACTTAAATGTTTATTGAATCAATTTTTAATTATTCATTTGATTGTTTATTGTTTATTTATCTATTGTGGGGAAAATGATGACCACAAGACATTAAATTTTTAAAAGACATTATATACTTCGCGCACTTGTATTTCAGCCACGTCATCCATTTGACGTGTGTAGTGTGTACTATGCTGTGATGTAGTGAAGGCATTTTCTCAAGGCCAAGGCATTCTTTTTCAAGGCCAAGGCAAGGCAAGGCATTTGGAAAATTGGTCAAGGTAGTAAAGTGCCGCAAGGCAGCATCAAGGCATGAAATTATACAGTCAAGGCAGTTTTTAGCACGGTCAAGGCATTTTTTCAAGGCATTTTTTTTCCAAGGCAAGGCATTTGGAAAATTGGCCAAGGCAAGGCAATGCAGGCAGTAAAGTGCCTCAAGGCAGCCTTGAGGCAAGGCATCAAGGCCAAGGACTACATCACTGGTACTGTGTAGGATAACAATAAACATGATTATACCGGATGACTCACGTAATCAATTTCCCGGCCGCATTCTTACAAAAATCAAGTTGCGGTCCAAGTCTGGCTATAGCCTATAGGCAAAGCAGCCTTAGCTTAAGACACAGAACGATCACTATCCACGGCTTGAAGTTGGCTTGTACGAACTATAGATTATTCAACTAATAGGAAATCTATGGGAAGACGTATCTAGGCCGTACAGTAGGCCCGTGGTTAGGCCTACTTTACACTGCTTTACAGCAGGCTATACTCACAGGGCTGCAGGCCTACTAAGAACAATTTTTGGCTCACACTGCTTACGCTACGAGCTTGCATTGTCGTTGCATGTGTTGTACATAAAACACGGATATATTTATAATTTTCTACAGTTATGTAAATTAGTTCAGCAGCGTCTGCAAAATTAATGAATAGACTCTGTGTAGTTTATCTATAAGGCTATTATCATGATGAGTTCGACTGTTTGGATTCTTGTGTCATTACTTATTAGTGTGGTGCATCAGCGCCGAATTGTGCCCCTAAAATAAATCTGTTCAACGGTTCACTAATCACTGAATTGCAGTAGGCCTTTGATGTGTAAATGTTTGTGGGATATTGATTGAGAACAGTTGCTTTTATTAGATTAGAGCTGAAGAGTAGGGCAGCATTTCAGTTATTGAAACTTGTCGTCGTTGAACGCATTTAACATAAGATTGCTACACTCGAACAAGTTAAAGTGAATAACAAACAAGTTAACTAACAAGTTAAAGTGAAAGTTGACACTGTTTAGAAGTGCTACTGCACATTTGACGGTCTACTTTTAAATCTATTATTCATATGATAATAATACCAGATACATTTTTGAGTACACTGTGATATGTTTCAAGCAGTAAGAACAGGCGTTTATGAAATTATTAGCATAATGTAACATACTTTTAGATTAACGTCGAGCAAGCGTGGAGCATAACGAGGGCGACGAAACAGTTGTGAAATAGATCTGCCATTTCGGTGACGTCATGTACATTTCGGTTACTTGATTGGTCAACATATACTGATATCATCATGAGTGAGAATCGATATATCGATGCCGTTATGGAAGAAAGTGCCCGTGTTGATGACGTCATGAAAAAGAATCGGCGTATTGATGACACCATAGTGAGTCGACATATTGATGACGTCACGAGAGATGAGGAGTGCCATGTTGATGACGTCATGAAAGATAGTGAACATATTGATGACTTCTTGGCGAGTCGACATATTGATGACGACATCACAGCCGATGAGAAATGTGACGTCATCGTTATCGGTGCTGGACTGAGTGGCCTGAACGCGGCCAGGCTATTGAGCAGATGTGGGAGTGGCTTGAGTGAATGTGGGCGTGGTTTGAAAGTGGTCGTGCTGGAGGCGAGGGACCGAGTGGGAGGTCGAACTTTCTCTATTAAAAATTCCGACACATTTCAATACTGCGATCTGGGCGGAGCTTACATCAACCCGGGCACCGACAAGCGTCTGCTGAGCATCATAGACGAGCTCCAGCTACACACGTAGGTATCTACAGAAATTTATAGACAATTCATCATCTTTGTTGTCATCATTCTATATGCTTATTTTAATTCATTCTTCTAGGGTAAAATTTCAGTGTATTCATGCTTATGCTAGTAGAAAGGAGATATCACTATATACTTCCCGTAGGCGACTAGCTCGATGGGCCACGGCCTCCTGATAGAAGCCGCTATCTTTTCTACACAGCTAAATTATATTGTCAAATTATGCTTGTAAATTATTGGTTTGTTTCCCTGTGTCAATTGAGAGGAATTAAAATACTACTATACTGAACAAGCGCGTAATGTTTTATTCGACGATATAAGTTCACAGCAGCAACCTTTGACGCTCGATAACAGTTCATACTCCATAGCGAATCAAAGTTCGAGATAGATTTTCGTAGATAAAATTCGATAAAGGCAGAATATCATCAAAAACTCGCCTTTACCTCCTTTACTTAAATTTAATTTGTGAAGTAGTAAAATTGAATGTGCTCGCTTTCGCTATAATTCTAGTTCTGTTTGCGGGTTGCTTTGACTGGTCACATTCGATTTATTAATATATCCTTTTGGTAGACAACATAGAGCTGGAAAGCAGATAATTATAGATGAGTATGAGTAGAAAGTGAATACTGTGCTATAAGGGATGTTTGTATTGATGTGTACAGTTATCCCTGTGACGGCTCCAACACAAATCTCAAACCGCTGTTCCACTGTAACGGAAAGTCAAGAACTGAGCTCATCTCCAATCCTCTGGAGCGTGTTGACGTGCACAGAGTCCATGCTCTGATAGAGTCCATGTACAAGGAGGTTCCTATAGCCGAGCCGTGGAAGGCGCAATGTGCTCGGCTGTGGGATGAGATGACTCTGAAGGAGTTTGTGGATAAGACTTGTTGGACTCAGTTGAGCCGTCAGAGAGGTTATGAGCTGGGCGCCAGCACGTTTGGCTGTGAGGCTCACGAGGTGTCGCTGCTCGCCGTGCTCTGGGTACTGGCTGCCCGAGGTGGAATGAAGTCGCTGCTTGGGGCGTACGGTCCTGGGGAGTTGAAGGTGGTGGGAGGTTCTCAGGAAGTAAGCAGGATGTCATTAATTCGTTAATCAATTTATAATCTATTGTAGCTATAGAGGACGTAAACAATTGGGTTTATAGACTGAGTTGTATTTCAAGATGTTCCAAAGAATGAAAGAATGTTAATTAAGTTTAAAGGTGCGCATTTAATTGGCAACTTTGAAAACCTGATATGTGCATGTAATGTATAATAAAATCATATGTAGTTATCTGAAGTAACATTATATACTGCTATTGGTATTAGGCTATCCATATGATATTCATGTCTTGTGGTCCGTGAAATAGAAATTGAAATACCCACATCGAAATACGTAGATCATACAGGCATATATAACATTATCTAATACACGTTTGTCGTCTGAAGAACAGTTAATATGACCTAATAATTCATATAACAGTTAGTATAACCTAATGTGAAAAGATTTCGTTCAACATGTTGTAACTATTATGTAGGTATCACTTCGTCTGGCCGAGAAGCTCGATGTGCGCATGTCCAGTCCTGTGGTAAGGGTTGACCAATCAGATCCCTCAGTCGTACGTGTCACAACCTCCACGGGTCGAGTGTTCAATGCTCCCTACGTAGTCTGCTCTATTCCCATAACTCTTCTGAATCGCATCACGTTCTGTCCCTCTCTACCGGGCAGAAAGATCCAACTGATTCAGAGAATACCGATGGCTAGTGTAATCAAGACAATGACGTATTACAGGCAGGCATTCTGGAAAGACAAACTCGCTCTATCCGGTGCGATGAGTACAGATAGTTTTCCTATCTCAGCTTGCATGGATGACACCAAACCGGACGGATCAAGTCCATGTCTCATGGGATTCATTACAGGTAACAACGCCAGGTGCACAACTGACTTAACGGAAGGGGAAAGAAAAAATCTCATCACTAGGCAATACGCTCAGATATTTGGCTCTGATGAATTCCTTCATCCGAGTCAATACGTGGAACAGAACTGGATGGCGGAGGAATATTCCGGCGGCTGTTACGTAAGTGGATTTCCACCAGGAGTGCTGATGACATTCGGTGAGAGTTTGCGACTTCCAGTCGATAGGGTTCACTTTGCTGGGACGGAAACGGCTAGGGAATGTATGGGGTATATGGAAGGTGCGTTGGAATCCGGAGAACGCGCCGCCAATGAAATCTTACAGTTAGTTACAAATGACAATACAAATGGCAGTGGAAAATATTGACTGACTTACACAATGGTCAATCAAGTCGTGAATTAATTAATTAAAATTGTCAATAAAATACTACACTAGGTTTCTGTTGAGTAATTCTGGTTATGGTGATGATTAATTTACAATAAATTGATAATAATACAACTTAAGAAATAGTCCTTTTAGGAATAAAATATATGAAGAGTGACTTCACAACTTCACTAGGAAAATCTGGTCGATGGGTGTGTGTTGCTTGTACCAGTGATGCTCCTAGTAGGCCGCTTTCCGAATCATCTAGTCATTACATTATAACAGTCAGTGACGATTGTGAAAGGGACGGGATGAATCATCTCCTGAAAAAGGTCATCTCAAAAGTGCCTAAAACCTCATGGTGCAAGAAGGTAGCAATTTTGGTGATTTTGTCTCAACATAATTTGAAATTCATGGAAAATGCGCGTGGATTTTGAAGCACTGAATTGCGTGATTTATATCTAAGTGATCTATCGGTGAATTGAAGTGCTTGGGTTTTGCTCATCCTTCGATGAGTAGAATTGCAACAGCAACGTTTCCTGGTGAAATTTCGATGTGTCACCCACGAGTTGCAGACCACCGTGACTCAAAGCCCGTGCGCTGCCGCACTGCAGCGCGGTGTTTACCCTGATTCACGACAGGGCGCAGAGCGACAAGTCGTTATAGATGGACCGCCCACACACTAATCCCCATCCCAACCACTGTGCGCCACCGGATTACCGGACCCATAATAATTCGATCATCGATCAAAAGCCAACAGGAGTCAAAAGCGGAGGCAGCGTAAGCTGCAGTTGCTACAGCAGACCGGTGCAATACACACAAACACGGCCGTAAAGTCTAAAATACACACAAACACGGCCGTAAAGGCTAAAATACACACAAGCATGGCCGTAAAGGCTAAAGCTATACGCGGAAATAAAACTTTTTGCGGAAATGCTTCAACAAAGATGCATCTAAATTAAACAAATTAGCATTCATTATGAAACTATAAATAATATTACATGGGAGGTGCATCAAAAGCAAATAGCAAATAATCTTTAGCAGATGAGTGATTAAATTGGTCAGATTTTTCTCAGTCGTAGAAAAACAGTCTTGAACGCGAGTTCAGTGTAGCACAAAATTGAACGAAACTGAACTACAGTGTCAGCGCTGTGAAGTAATTGATTTACATGTATGTACGATCAAATTGAACCAATTCCAAACCGAATGTGGTCTGGCAATATCGGAACTGAAATTATATGCTTCTTGTAGGCTAATTGTTTATTCGATTATTTATTTTTGTACGCCATGTGCCTACATTTCAATTTATCGACATTGACTGAACGCGACCCAGGTCGCGTTCATAAAGTCGGTCTGACGTGACAGGCCGTGTCAAACGGCCAAATTTTGCGTTCTTTTATTACGACTCATTACTGCTAAATCTTTGGCCGATAATATTGCAGTAAGACAAAAAGTCTAATGACGATGACTTTTGTCTGGTGAAACATTATTTTGGTTCGTAATACAGATTAATATAATATCCGAAAGAGACAATTTTAGGCATTAATCTTTGCTGAATTCGGTTAAATAACCTGCGAGTGTAATTATTTTTGAGAAATCATTCGTATAATCGTAGTACGTACTTACTTTATTGCGTCTCTGGCGTGCCGTTTCTTTCTATCTCCAGAGTGTTTCTGAATGACCAAATTGCACTTTTGATTTCCAACTAAAATTTCGTTATCAAATTCTAGCTTGAGATTTTATGCAAACCAACAAAACATGTAGGTCTTGGGCTAATTTCATTCGTTTGCTCATTTTAAAGCAATCTAGATGTTTGAAACGCTTTGCCATGTAATCTGACCGTTTCTCAACGGTTTGTATCTTGGTGGATATGATTCAAACAACTGTGTACTTGTCAGTAATTATTTTCAAGAGATCTCGTCGAGCGGAAAAGAAATTTGGTATACGCCTAAGTAATCCGGTGATGTGCTTTGTATAAAGTAGGGAATTTCCCAGGAAATCTGTCCGGGTAGCGTTATTAATAGATTTAATGAACGTGCTCCTGCTTTCCTGTTAAGAAAATCGAATATACAATAAAGCTAAACTATTTTTATTTATTTTCTAGAGTTCCAAATTCCAATACCTGATAAATTGAATATAATAAGACTGTCAGTATTACCGTATGCGACAGTTTCGACCATAACGGGCGTCATAGACCTCTCATGAAAGCTGCAAAAGCCGTATGAACATTAATAAACATTCACCCAATTCTGCACGTTGAACATAAATCGGATCAGATAAACAGGACACAGAACTACTACAGCATCACGCTATGCACAAGCATTAATATCCTAGATTGATTTGTCTCTCTCTGATTTCTTGAGTACCGTTTGACCCGAGTGCTGCTGCTGGGAACTAATCCGATTGTTGTTCAAGCTTGCGGAAACTGTAATGCAGATTGGGATTGAGCAACGACTGAAAATAAACGCTGTGACGTCACGCCAATACTTCCAGAGAATTCTCTTCGTGATGCACGGCTCGGCAGTGATTACAGAATTACCATATCGCCATTTCACGAGGCACGCAATCCTGCAACTATACAACTACGCCGTCGAGTTGCACGACTCGCACGAGCCTGCACTTTCATTGTAACGATTGCACGAGACATGCAATCTTGCAACTACGCAACTACGTCGTGGTTGTACAACTCGCACGAGCCTGCACTTTCCTACGTCGTGATTGCACGATTCAGTTATGCTCCGCTGCAGCGCACTGCTGCACGCATGAAATCCCGCAATTACTCTACCTCCAAATTAATTTAGAACTCGACATGGCTTTTACTGCAATACTCTCCATTCCGGGAATCATTCGATAGGAAGAAAGTTCTCGGTGTTTTATAGCTCTTTGGTAGCAGTTAATCTGAATCAGTTTTTATTAGATGGTTTGTAGTCTTTTACGATTTAAAACAGCTAGATAAATTGTGTTTAGTTGAGCTCGTTAAGCTGTCTCAGATATACTGATATCATCGTAAATTAAAAAGATGCAAACATATAGTTAGTTTTCCTTAAATCCTACAATAGTTCCGGTAACGGCTGCTACGTATACATCTACATGCATACTTTGCAGTTGGTGCTTCAACTTTTGTTTGAACTTTTTTGCAGCACCGTTCAAAACCAAACATTGCTGTAGAGACAGCAGAACACAACAATTTAGGCTTGATTCCAAGCAATTATGCGTACAGCGTCACGTTCTTAAAATATTACTACCAGGTCAATGAATCTATCGCCGCACAACCAGGTAGCCAATGATAATGGATCGATGTTGCTCAATACCATCGACAATCATAACTATTTTTAAAGCAACATCCAACATTTTAGAGCGCTATATCAACAATATTAACACAATTTTGTATGCTTACATAATTATATAGTTTTTCTGGACTTTTATCATGCTCTAGCTTCTCTCGCTTTTCAACTTCAACTCTATTATTCGTTCTCGTGCAAGTGATTCAACATTTATCTCTGCTCGATCCGAGCACTGGGCGCCGATAACGTTAGTTTAGTGCCGAAGCCGTAAGCGCTCTCAAACACCAAACGTTCATTAGGATTTATAGCAGCAGCAGCAGCAGCAGCAGCAACAACAACAACAGCAGCAGCAGCAACAGCAGAAATCGGTCAGCCTTGTCCTTCTGCTGCCACTGCTGCATCCCTCAGCTGATACGTCACAACTGCACCGTTGCCATGGATACGTGAATGATGACGTCATGGTTTCTGTGCGTCGTAGTGCCCAGACGGCATCATTGTCTGATCTAGACGACCATGGAGACTTTCTATATATAAGGCGCATTCCGGCTTGATCTATAATTCTACACTATCAGGATCGTCGCCAGAATGTTATTTTCGTGAGGAGTCAGACCAGTCAGACAAGTGAATTTTTTCTTACAGACGGGGGAAGTAAAGATGGTAATGACGACGAAGAAAAATGCAACAAATTCAGTGAAGATTTGGTTTTGAGGGGGCGAGAGTTGAATATGAAGTCCCTTAAATGCGGCCCTGTAATGCAGACGACTTTTATATAAAACACATGTCCAGATGTGTTTTATGTCACATTCGCACAGAAAAATCGATGAAGCCTTTCAGCTTGCGCCTTGCTCCGTCCATTCACTTGAACCCAGGGTCAGGAACTTACCCATCCATTCACTTGAACCCAGGGTCAGGAACTTACCCATCCATTCACTTGAACCCAGGGTCAGGAACTTACCCATCCAT
>JAQFYQ010002374.1:0-11790 GCA_034694885.1 Buchholzia appendiculata
ACGACACTGCCCAGAGTTCCTAGTCGGATTTTGTTGGGTACAATTCGCGTCCCCCCCAATAATTTCATTGGGGGGGACGGGATAGCAATTGTCCCCCCCAATAATTCCACTCGTCCCCCCCAATCAGAAAACGAGATCTTCGCCCTTGGTAGTCAGTCAGATTCCTGCAGACCTGTAATTGGCCATAGGCTCGTTTTCCACAGATAGGCCACCGTCCAGACAGACGATGGCAGACTTTTTTTCAAAGCGCCTAAAGACAATACCATATGATTCCCATTCACACTACGATTGTCCGTCATTATACTGCAGTTAATATTTTGTTCTCATAATCTGTTAGGAAAACGGTTAAAACCCGCAATAATGTCCAAATTCGGTTAAAGGAATTTTTTAAAGGGTAAAATCATTTCAGTATATAGGTGAGCAGGAGCTCCTCTATACTTTTGATTGAAAAATCTATCAATTTTACAAGAGCGGCACCATTCTGCATCCAGGGGCGTACAAATGGAAATTTTCCATGGAGAGGCAAGAATCAATATGGTATTTGGCGAGCGCGAGATTATAATCTCGCGCTTGCCAGGGGGTGTGGAGGAAGAGCCAAAAAAATGGGGTTTATGGGCAAAGCCCTGGTGAGAGATTAGGGTCAAAGCCCCCTGAAGTTTTACCAGAGCATTATTTACATTAGAAACCTTGGTGTTGCATCACTATAGCCAACAACTTCATAAGGAAAAGGTTTGCTGGATTATGAAGACAGGAAATCATAAACGTCATCGCACCTTCAGGCATATTTCTTTTACATATCTACAAGTCAAACATTACTAGGCTACATAATGTTCGGCACAAGAAAGGAATTGGAACAAGCGACGATAAGAATGGTTGATGCTCTGAAAGAGTTGTAACGTAAAGACGAAGAGAAGGGCCGAGTACAAGGAAGCTTGGAGAGCTGGAGGCGACAACTAAAGATAACTACGATGAAGCAAATATTTTATAGTTTGACACCCCTTCCAACACCAGCAACCCATTTTACTCAATCTATTGGGTACCGTACATAGAATATGCTAGTCTACCCATTGTAACACTGTTTACAATGTATCTATCGTAAAATATCTTGGACTTTTATAATATCGTCTCAGACATGTAACCAGATCAGACAGATAAAATTCTAAAAAGACGTTAGAAACTTTCTTTGGATTTAAAAAAAAAACCATACAACTTTCACGTTCATAACCATCATAACCTTTCACATCATAACCTCGTTGTAATCCAAAACAATAATCATAACCTTCTACTGTTCTACTTCAAGAGACTTAGAAAAGTTGTCGACATATATATCTCTGCTTGTACCGTTAAATCACCTCTGTAGAGCTTGGAATGTCATGGAGTAAGATAGAATATTTGATAAGTATAAAACGCAGTCAAACAAAACTTGAATAGTGAAGACTCGACTGAAGAAAGTGACTGAATCTGAACTCGACTGACTGAAGAAAGCTGTTTGGTCCATTGGCAGTTCTCCGTAAGTGACATGCAATGATGTCACTCGTGCTCGAACAAAATTCACACACTTTGTGTATTTCTTTCTAAGAATTTTCAAATTCACATGCTGTCGAGACAGCTGACATAAAAATGCACTTGCAACACCAGCAATGGGATCTGGTGTAGGAATGGGAACGGCTTCATTTTTTTATCATTTTTAGATTCCTACATCAAAGCAAAACATATATTTAAAAAACTGAGCCAGAATGATATGATGATCACACCCACAAAACATGAAGAGAATCAAAACAACAAGTAGCTTGTAAATTGATAAAACGTTACAAGCTTTAAAAATAGTCAAGGCCATAAATCAAATTGAGGCTGTTAGACAGAAATCATTCACTGATGTTTCACCTGCGGAATAAATAACCAACACGTAGTTGATTGACATAGTTGGTCGATAACAATATCAAATCATCAACAAGTCATCTAGCAACACATTGCCTAGTAACAAGTAGCCTAGCAACAAGTCGCCTAGCAACAAGTCGCATAGCAACATGTCGTCTAGCAACAAGTTATCTAGCAACAAGTCGTTTAGCAACAAGTCGTCTAGCAACACGTCGTCTAGCAACAAGTCATCTAGCTAAGTCATCTAGCAAGAAGTTGTCTAGCAACAAGTCATCTAGCTAAATCATCTAGCAACAAGTCTTCTAGCAACAAGTCGTCTAGCAACAACTTGCCTAGCAACAAGTAGCCTAGCAACAAGTAGCCTAGCAACAAGTCGTCTAGCAACAAATAATCTAGCAACAAGTCGTCTAGCAACAAGTCGCCTAGAAACAAATCGCATAGCAACAAATCGCATAGCAACAAGTCGCCTAGAAACAAATCGCATAGCAACAAATCGCATAGCAACAAGTCGTCTAGCAACAAGTCATCTCGCCACAAAATATCTAGCAACAGCAACAAGTCGCCTAGCAACAACTAATCTTGCACAAGTCATCTAGCAACAAGCCATCTAGCAACAAGTCGTCTAGCAACAAGTCGCCTAGCAACAAGTCGCTTAGCAACAAGACGCCAGGAAACAAGTCTTCTAGCAACAAAACTTCGCGGGCGTGCAAATATTTGCAGAACTTCACATTTAATCGACTCGACAAACAAATTCAATCAATTTAATTACACAACAACAAATCAGAACGAGCACAAACTGTAATAACCGACTGCAACGTTACGCACCGTCAAAATCAGTCAACAATAAGTAGAGCAAAAAACAACTGTCGAATGATAACGAATAAGCGAACTCATTTCGCAGCGAGTGACACTTGACCACGCAATACTACGTAACAAAAGTCTGCGCAGGAAAAATAATTTAAACAGCCATAGTATCTACGACGAAGAGCCGACATATAAACGTACGCAACACATCGCGGACACAGGAAATATCACAAGAACGCGAGTACGGATGAATACTCGTTCAGCCCTAATGACAGAGCGTAGCATCGATCTGCTTCAACCACGGCAGAGCTAGAATCAGCTTGCGTCGATAGTCCGGATTAGTTTTCCTTAGATCAGTACTATCGCTCCAGATCGGGTTGTGCTCGAGATATAGGGTTTCGAGCATCTTCAGCGTCTTCAGCGCGTCGATGGTCGTCCAATCGGATACCCTATTGCCATTCGCCTACGCAGCACAACAATTAACAAGCTTGAAGAACTTACAAATGGATATTACTTAAAAATGGAACAACATTAACAGAGCTTTTCATCAGCTATATACACAAAAATAATTGAAAATAACAGCGAAAACTGATTGCAGCTTGCTGATAGATATCATCATCGTTTTCTTCCAGATTGCCCTTGTCCACAATTAACACAACCCACTTCATTTAAGTGGGTTGGACGTTGGACCTCCTTTCGTAATCATTAGGGAATTGTTAATATTATAGCATTCTATTCTCATGATGAGTTACCTCAGCAGAATACAGGAGAATAACATGTATCTATTTTATTGAAGGGAACCTTTTACAGCCAGATGCCTTTCCAGATACCAACAATCTGACTACTTGCCTAGTCGAGCGTACGAAGAAACATGATCAGTCTCTTATAAAGTCAGTAATCATAAACCAAGGAACAAAGGAAATAATTTATTACAGGGCCATAGCTAGGAAAATTCCATTAACAACCTTTTTCACACATTTGTTCACAAAACATCATAAATTATTTGAAGAAAAAGTCTCGAGGGTGGGAGGTGTTTGAACCGGAAAACCCATTCTTAAAAACGGCCCTGATTTATTACTTACAAATAATTTCCTTCTCATATCAATAACAACGAGTTTCAAGGTAAAGATCATACAGTAGTTTGTGACTAGTACAATCTGGGATTGTTTTCGACGTATCTCAAAAATGTATGTAAACTATTTTTAATACATTTCACGCTATATTGTTTTCATGTTAGCCGTTACACTCATGTCACCACCGATAATAACAGCACACAGCACTGTTACACAACACAGTTGCTACGGACTCACTAGCTTAATTACTTTATAACTGTTATTAGACTAAAATCTACAATTCACAATAAATCATCTTGCTTTGCTTCATACTATATGCAAGGCTATGTTGGCCAGGCTTATAGAAACTGTGGATGAAGCGAATGAAGTGATAGAAACGTGCACAACACGCCATGTCTAAATTACAAACTCCACTACAGTATTATTATAGGAGTACAGTGAATTGAAGTAAGGTCAGGTTAGAGGTCACCGACTCACCATGATGAAATTAACTTCACATTCTAGACAGCAAACAGCCTACCCATAGTTCCTCTAAGGTACTCAGATGACCAAGGTTTTCCAGAGTCTTCAGTCTGTTATCAGCAATATCAAGTATCTGCAGCTTAGTCTACAACACACAATATCAAGTATCTATAGCTTAGTCTACAACACAATATCAAGCATCTGCAGCTTAGTCTACAACACAATATCAAGCATCTGCAGCTTAGTCTACAACACACAATATCAAGTATCTACAGCTTAGTCTACAACAAAGTATCATATACCTACAACCTACAAACATAATATCACGTATTAATTCAAGTCCAAAACAAGAGTCAACTATAAGCAGCCAAAAACACAAAGTTCATAAGAATAAATAACGTACAGAAATCATAGAGCATGCAAGCGACTTCAACCATATTGAATATACACCATGCATTTTCAAAAAATTCCTCATTACCCAATCAAATTGCTTTCAACAATTCAGTGAAGTATAGCGTATTCAATAGTTCATTTATATTTACAATTAAAAGAGCAGAATTTGAGTAAAAAATAACAAGCAGACATCCCGACCATCATTTATGAAACAATCACTCACAAGTTTTTCTAGTCCTTCAACCTTCTCGATGCCGTTGTGGCTCAGATATAACTGCTCAAGATTGATAAGATGTGATAATCCGTCCATCTTCACAATCCGATTGCTCTACAACCATTGCAACAGAGTTAAGAGCTAAGAGATCGTGCCAAGCTGTTACCATGTCAGGGTAAGATGTCACCAAGATGTCCCTTAATCGTACAATCAAACATGAAGTGATTTTATTACATTTAGTGTTACTCTGTCGTTTGGACTTGAACAAGCTACATCAAAGGTTAAATGCAGTCCACAGTGGGGGCTCAATGCACCGCACGAAGCCCTAAGCAGCCAGCAAATCATCATGCAAATTCCACGACAGGCTAGTACAACAGCAATATAGATAGAGAATTTACGAGCTGAAGGTGGTAATCATGATGAATGATGATGATGATGATGTTCACAATGATGTCAACAACATAGTATCATCATCATCGTCATTTATCTTTCCGATTGGAATAGCATATAATAAATGACCAATCAAAATCGGTTGGACGCTGCCAAAATGTCGGCATATATGATATTTTCAGAAGCACACTCTATTGATCAAAATGAGTTAATCCTGATTAATCAAATTAAGCGCATTGAAATTAATCACGATTGATTTTTAAAATCGTGATTAATCACTAACGATTAATTATAATTAAACAATAATTAACTTAATTATAATTATAGACTATTTAATTAATTAATTATCTAAATACTTACGGTACTTAATTGAATACAAACAGTGGAGAACTTGAACAATGCTATTTAATCATTGTTCAGGAGTAAAAGTAAGATAACACGAGTGATTGAATACAAAACATGATGAAATTATTTATGTGTCTAACCATTTGTGTTACGAACTAAAAAAGAAGATACGTTAATTTTAATAACGCGTTGAATAATGCATTAATGGAAGCGTTAATTTTCTTAATCACTTTAATTGTCTTCAGCTAATGCATGCGCTAACGCCAGTTAACGAGCAGCACTAGTTTAATTGTTAGAATATATAGTAATGCAATATACAGCACCGACAACGAAGTACAACCGACCTGCAGGCTAAGAATGGTGAGATTGCTCAACCAATCAAGTCCTTGAATTGTACAGATTTTGTTCTTGCCCAAGTACAGACTCGTCAAGTTCACAAGAGTACCAATGTTCTCTATTACCTACAAACACAAGATATGAAAACCGTCATCGACATGACTAATTACTACAACAACAAAAAATAACTAATTAGTAATAACAGCACCGCAAATCCAGACGCAGACTGGCACAACTTCGCACAAATAAATCACCATTCCTCCACTCATACTTCCACAAAATCGACCCTCGGAGACTAGGACGGGAGACAAACAACACAACAACAGCACCAAACTAATAGTAATATTATATTGAAATCATAGTTTACTATTGAATAGAATTATCACATAAAACTGTACTGCAAAAATAATACAACCTGTGAGGAATCAAACACATAATCAATGTTGGTAAAAAAACGTTTAAGAACAGCATTCAATGAGTTTATTATCATTTCAATCACTTTGAAACTTTAAATTTGCTTTACAGAATTTATCAATGTTAGAATGCAAGGCTTTAATACGGATATATCGAGGTTTATTTGTTGACTTGACTCACTGATAATTATAATTTACATAATCAGAAATCGCTAACAACAAATAAAAAATGAATAAATTATACAATATTACAATGCAGAGCAGTTCTTATAAGAATCTGAAAAAGAAATCTCCTTATGCTTGTCAATTAAATATATCAAATAAATAATTAATTAGATACTCATATTTCTTTATATGCTTGACAAAGCAAGCAGGGAGAGATGGCATCAGGAAGGACATTTGACTGCAAAACTGTACTTCAAAATATATACAAAAAATTTCAAAAATATCAATAAATTCATAAATCCAAAATGTCCAAAAGCATATGCTCTGCACGGTTTAACCAAAGTGAACATACTTTTCGACAATATCCTTCTAATAACACCGGCAAGCATTTCGATAACGGCGAACCCAAATTTTTATTAGCCCCAGCGCAAAACCCGAACATGCCAAGCGAACAATGCCAAGTTGTACGATATATGACTACGACGATGCAGTGCTACGGAAAGTGTGCAAGAGTTTTCACGGTCACATGACACCTGTTTACAATACAAGTTCTGTATTTCAAATACAAATCACTCATCACCCGTATCCTGTTTGCGCCGAGCTCCAGCATCTCAAGATTTTTCAAATGCTCAAGGTTTTGTATCTTGGTCAGTTTGTTCTGAACTAGGAAGAGTCTCTTTAGCTTGACGAGAGTCTCGAGACCTTCGATCGCTTCGATACGGTTGAAGGAAAGATCGAGAATCCTGTGAGAAAAAATAGAATACTGATCAGTGAAAATCTGTTATAAAAAATGGCAAAATTTCTATCAAGGATTGAATCCATCTACAGGCAGTCTAATGTATCAACAAATATTGTAAGTATCAAGTACATTCAGTATCAATAGAAACACTCAATAGATACACTCAGAATCAATTGACACAGTCAGTATCAAGATAAATAGCAAATAACCGTAAGCACTGACAGTATCAACAGATTCTGTGCGTATCAACGTCGGTTTCAATAGTATCTCTTAGTAGCAACAGAAACACTTAGTATCAACTGATATTATTAGTACTTAACAACATATACTGATCCTAACGATTGCTAAGCTATAATTTGTGTATATAACACTGACATCATGGATCCATTAAAACATATTACAAATGGATGCTCTTTCCAGCATAAATCCTTCGTGGATATCGACAGCAACAAACCTTCGCAAGGCCAGGCTTGTTCCACTCTGTCAGCTGCCTCGACAAGGAAACAACCCAAACAAAACTCAATGCTGTAACCAAAATGACACTTTATCAAGCAATTAGACAGTTATCACAATGCTATTGGCTAAAACCAAACAAATTGCAACGTCTTGATTATATATTCTCGCAGTAACTGAACAGAGGATTCAAGACTAAACACAGAATGTCAGACAACTGTACTTACTCGAGATTAACGAGAAAACCAAGCTTTTCTATGCGCTTAATCTGATTGTCGTAGAGATCGAGTTCTTTCAGCGTCGTCAGCCGATCCAGATTTTCTATGACCTTGATGAGATTTTGTCGCAGGCAAATGTTCTAAACCGACATCAGACATGAGCAAAAACTGGTTTGAACATAATGATCAAGCGATTTAAACAGCACTAGGGCAGGTCATACAAATACTATCAATAATAACTAAACAGACATCAAGATCAGGTAGACATCTTGAATCCCGTGCACAGTTGCTGTATCCAGCCTTCCCCAGTCCGACCTACCAGATTTTGTCAGTGTAATATTAATCAATGATATTAAACAATGAGTTAGCCATGGCCAAGACTTGACCCTGAAAGTCATGGCAGAAAGACCCAGCCTACCTGGCACAACCTTTGAGTCTCCTTCCACTCAGCTTATTCAGCACTGACATCGCATTCACCTTCATTTCAGATCAATATAGAATCTAACGATTAAATTAATAACTATATTATAGCTTTTGATGACAAAGCATTATTTTCAGACAACATTTTCAGCAAAACATCAAACCTCGACATTTCTCAAGCCATCCAGATTAGCAATCTGCCCAATCTGTCCATGGTTCAAGTCCACTTCCTAACAAATACAACAGGTCAAGGACAAGTACAACAGGTCAAGCACAAGTACAACAGGTCAAGCACAACAGGTCAAGCACAACAGGTCAAGTACAAGTACAACAGGTCAAGCACAACAGGTCAAGTACAAGTACAACAGATCAAGTACAAGTACAGCAGGTCAAGCAATTATAACTAATTTCTGACAATGTTCAGCACAATCTGCAATCCTGAAATACCGTATGTGATTAGGCTACATTAAATAATAACTTGATAGTTTAATTCTAACTAGTTATTTCAGACAATTACTTGTTAAACGCTTCATGTTTTTCACACAAAACCGAAACTAAAGTACTAAAAATTATAAAGCATTTCACAAAATTACTGAATATATATTTAAATATGTATAATGCTATTCAACATATTTTATTAGCAACAGTACTTACCAAAGCGTTCACATCAACGATTACAATCTGCTTTCCAACATCTTCAGATGATTCCACAGCTGGTGTTTGATTATCTGAAAACAAAGATCATAAACATTTCCAGTAAATTCTAAATTCCTGATTAAATATAAGAAGGTATCTAGAAGCATACTAATTACACAAATAAATCTATATGAAATAAAAACAACTTTACACTACTATTTCATGTCACTGTGGGAATATTGAAAATTTCTCTGTTTCCTAGAACCTTCACAAACGGAATAATATCTGTGACATCCCCTCCGAGGAGATGTCATATCAGAGGGTCAACAAGTCAACATCTAGGCTTTTCCCAGGACTTTTGAACTGGGGGGGGGGGGGGGGATGTACAATATTTCTGGAGGGGTGTAAATTTTTTAACCCACAATTTTTTTGTGAGCGAGGGGAGGGGGTAGCGGCGGACCCAAAAAAATTTAAATGTCAAATTTCACTAATTTCTTGAAAACCATAACACTTCCCAGCGGGGGGTTTAGTCAAAATTAAACTGGTGGGCGTCAAGACTTAACTGGGGAGTAAAATACCTGTCAACATCATTAATCTATCTCATCTCAGGTTTCTGACTACCAACCAGTCCTGTCAGAAACTTCAGATGATGGGATGGAGGCGACGGGATGGAAGCGAAGACATGCTTCAGCAGATTACTTAATTAATTTCCTGCGGCCAGTTCTCCCTTGAAAGGCACTAACACTATTCAGGCTGCAGCATTTTTTACAGAACTTTGGAGGTGACTAGCCATCCATCAAATCCAATGAATACTATTTCGGAAAATTTGGGTTTTAGCGTCGGTAATTATTTTGGCAGCTAGCAGTTAATCAATTGCTACAAAAAATTACTGACGCTAAAACCCAAGATTATCATTATTTCATCTGTGGCTATATGAAATATAACCACTTTTATGTGATAATTTGTCGAGTATGCCAACATAGTAGCATAATTACCAGACATACATACAAAATACAACTTGTTTATTATTAAAGAAGTACAATCATAATTCCAACATAGTTATTATTAAACCTAAATACTATAACTAACGTATCATTTCCGAACTCTTCGTTTCTCTAAGACTTCTCGTTCGCACTTCCAAACCAGTTTAAAGCACAACAAAATTCCGCATTTTATGCGTTATAACTATATTTAATGTTTATGCCTAATCGTAACTATGTTGTAATATTCGGTTGATATTGAACCTCTGAAATAATCGACAAATTTTAACAATAGTGTTATTTAATTCAGCTATATATACTAAACAAAATTAAGATTAGGCTCAAACATCATTATTAAAATAAAACTTAAATAAATTTTACTCTTCTGCACATTAAGCCTCGTCTATAGTTCAGAAATATTTTAATTCGCAAATATTTTCGCATTTTAGGGGTCGGAAATTTCTGCATTTTCGCAAACAGCATTTCAGGATGAACCGAGAAGTTGAACATGGTAACGAAGAAAATAGACGGGTCGTTGAACAACTTGACCTTGAAAAAATTAAGGACAAGCTGAAAATTTTACTGATGATTAACATTAATCCAAGTTACACACCAGTGAAGTGCCCAAAGAATCGGACAAACAGAAAAAAAGTTATGAGCAAAAACACATTTCCCATGTTAAACAATAGGGATTTGATAATAAAGAAATTTAATATGCGATAAAAGAGCAATTTTTTACTTTTCTAGAGCTTTACGACTCCAAATTTCAACGTATAGGTCTGAAATTTTCTGTGCATACTCCTACATCCTTTAGTTAATAGTATGTGCAATTATATCCAAAACAGATTAAAAATAACAAAATGGTGCAATATCGCGCCTAGGTACCGCTACCGCTTTCGCAACAGCTTAATTCTTCAATAAATCAGCGGTTTTTAACTTTGAAACACTACTGCGACTCAAATTTTAAGTCATAGCTCTGTAATTTTCTGTGCATACCCATACATTCTTTATTTAATAGCATGTGTAATTATATTCAAAAATGATTAAAAATACCGAAATGGTGCAATATCGCGCCTAGGTACCGCTATCGCTTTCGCAACAGCTTAATTCTTCAATAAATCAGCAGTTTCTATCTTTGAAACACTACTGCGACTCCAAATTTCAAGCTATAGCTCTGCAATTCTCTTTGCATAATCATACATCCTTTAGTTAATAGTATGCTTAATTATATCAAAAATGTATTTAAGATAACAAAATGGTGCAATATCGCGACCAGGTACCGCTATCGCTGTTCGCAGCAGCCTAATTCTTCAATAAATCAGCGAGTTTTAACATTGAAACACTACTGTGACTCTAAATTTCAAGTTATACCTCTGCAATTTTCTGTGCATACTCATACATCCTTTGTCTGATAGCATGTGAAATTTTATCCCAAATGAATTATAAATAACACAATGGTGCAATATCGCGACCGGGTACCACTACTGGTTTTCTGAAGATATTAATTCTGCTATCAAAAAAGTGTGCTTCACAGCAATGATAAAGAACAAAAGTCTACAACTTTAACATGATTGTGCATATTCTTACATACAAAATTACTTCATACCATGCAAAATTAAATCCTTGATGGAATATAATATTACAGTATATAACCATTAATATGGTGTGATATAGAGTCATGGTATCGCCAGTGCTTTGAGCAACTGTTGAAATCTCCAATAAATTAACCTTCTATACTTTGCACACAGCACTGAATGAGCTGTGGAAGTCTTCAGACCTACAACACGACTTCGAACTGGAAGCTAAGTGAGCCGAATCACTTGAAGCTGACGAAACAGAGGATCGCCCTATATGCCCCCACCATAGGGCCG
>JAQFYQ010002375.1:0-11789 GCA_034694885.1 Buchholzia appendiculata
ATCTTTTTGATCGGATTTTATTTTAAATACAGACTTCATTTTTTATTCAAATTATGGACAAATTTACTTTGTCATTTTACAAAATAGCAACATTTGACTGACCCCGGCAGGCGATAATTTTGCAGGTGACGTGGTTAGGCTACGACCCCGATGGGGGTCGAATATTTTTTGGATTGTTGCAATGGGATTCAGAAAAGAGGTGCCGGTGTCCGGGATTTAACCCCCGTGTCAAAAATCACGCTGCTTAGGCCTATAGGAAACCACCAGTGCTCAAGTCGCTATAGGAGGCGACTCCAAGAGATTCCACGGGCGCTAGGGACGATCGATTGTACCTGCTGCAAAAATCTTAGGGAGAGGCAGTGCCCCATAAGCGGTTTTTTCTATCCAAAAGAAACAGTGCCGATCCTAAGAGGAGGTGGGAGGGCATATGGGTCGTTCAATGGAAAAAGTTTAAAAGAATCATTAAATTCGTCTGAGGAAATATGTCGAGTAAAACGGTAGATAAAATGTTCGGAGCCAAATGATGAAATGTCTTTAAACTAATTTGGTGGATAATGATGAAAACACACTCGTCAACATTTTTTTCCAATTTTTTTTTAAAAAGAGGTGGCTGAAAAGCTGACATCTCACCCCCGTAGTCCTTTACAAAGTCAGCGCCTTTGGCTCAAGCATTGCTACAGGAACGGACCAGCAGCAGCTGCTTGATGTATGGACTGGAATGTATTACCAGAGTGAAATTAATTGACATTTGACACCTTATCGTCGGCATTGCTGATCTTAGTTATGCCGCTTTGCGTGTACACTATTCATCAATGATGAGATGCAAATGTTGATCTTTATCGGCTTTTCTAGCAAAGTCGGTAGAATCCACGATTCTATAGCGACTACAGAATTTATAGTCACACAATCACAACAAGTGATAAGCCATTTTCATGGGGACGGGGACACACCATTTGTATGAGGGGGACGCACAGGGACGCGCTATTTTTAGTGGAGGGGACGCCAAAAAGGCGCGGGGGGACGCGGAAAGGGCGCGGGGGGGACGCGTCCCCCCCGTCCCCACTGGTGGCTACGCCCCTGGATATAGGCCTATTATATCAAATTTTCCCATTAAGACATAATCATCTAGATAAAATATCCAAAAACGGTTTTGCGGCTGGGGCTTCGCCCCAGACCCCGTTGGAAATAGAAAAAAAAGTCTTTAATAGTGCGGACTACCATGCTCCTAGGTACCGTATAGGTATGTAACCCAAGTGGTTCTAAAGCAGCGGTTTCCGACCGGGGGGAGGTGGGGTACCGAGGTGTTATTTGATGGGGGAGAAATGAGGTGTCTCCATTGTTTGCTACGCGTCGTTACAAAAATTATTACAATTTAACGTGTAGCCTACTTAAGTTCTAAAACTCTAATCTAAAACATTTTTAAATTACCAATGAATACGGACTAACTTCAGTAGCTTCGCCATGGGGGAGCGCCGTAAGCTTCCCCAGCAGGGTCTGGGGCAGAGCCCCAGCCTCCAACGATTTTTGTTCACTTTACTTTGCTTTTGTATTCCAAATTCCAAATTCTGGATCTTTAACATCTTCCTGTTTTAAAAACTAATTAGTTTGACAAATTTGTTTTATCTTTCATGATAAAACATTTGGAACTACTAGCGTTGATTAGACCCATCTATATCACAGAAGGATGAAACAGGATAGTCAGCTCAATAAGTCTCAGGGAGCGGCGTGATGCCGTTTTAATGCATTTGACCTAGCTGAACTGAGGTCAAATTTGATATGATGATCAATTCGTGAGGGAAGCTTTATCTGTATATCAGATTAGATAACACTTAAATCAAGTGTACCCTCACCCTCATAAGAAACCCAACGGATTTGAACGAATACAATAGCCCATCTGGAAGATGGTTGGGTGAGCTGCCCCGGTTTGCCCCGCTCCCCAGACCTCTAGACTATTTATTCCCACCTCTGCGCCCTCCCCAACCTCCGTGACCTGGCGACGCCAATGCAAATAGTAACTTAAGTCGGTCACCGAAGTGCTCAGCAGTAGCAAATCATCAGCATAAAGAAAACTGTTGAAATATTCACCGTTAAAAAACAACCGAGTTTGGATTTTCCTAATTCTTGTAAAATAACATCGATGTATTCAGAGAATACATATAAAACATATTCTACGTAGCCTACGTTTCTATAAGCTTGATGTTTCCATTATATCATTATATCCATTATATGAATACTGTATATTGATGCATGTATGCAAGGCCGTAATCAAGGGTATAACTCACACTCCCGGAAAAAAAATCATCAATTTTTTGGTTTTGTGGATTTGTTTTTGAAAAAGGTCGTAAATTTTATGTTCGAAAGTCAGCACCCCCTCCGAATTGAAAATTTTGAAATATATCGTGAACAATTTTTGGAAGTCAACCCCCCCCCCCCAATGAAAGCATTGCTAAGGCCCTGCACGTTGGTATTCATGAACGTAATTAAGCATGTATTCATTGAAGACCTGTCGGAGACCTTTGTTGAAGACCTGTCGTGTTCAAAGAGATTTAATGCAACTTTAATCATTGATTTATTTATCAAGGTATCTCATCGATGAGATTTAAGCGTGAAGTTTGTAACTCAAATGTATCATGCAACGAATGCATGCTTCCCATTCATGTAGTCACTGGATACCGCTGCGTTTGATGGATGCAGGAGATGTGCTCTGATTGGCTGACAGATCCCAGGATCTCAGAGCGCATGCGTCAGGGTCGTTGTTTATAGTTGAATGTTGATCAGTGAGGAGAGCTGTCGACAGTCTCTGCCTGCTTTCTGCCCTTTATGCTCAGCGGAGGCGGCGGTGCGTGCGTGTATAGTGTTTACTCTTTAGTCTAAGTAGGCGTTCTAGATCTACATGTACAGTAGGTAAGTTTGATAAATAGTAGTACAGTTTCTCTAAATTATGCTGGGCAAAACATTATAAGTAAGAAATTATTTTAAGTTCAAGAAAGGTACCGATATTATATAGGATCGTAATCGCATGTTCCCTGCCTCAAGTCTACAGGACTGAGGAAACGATGCCTGAGAACCAGGAATGCACATCGACCTGGGTAGACAAGTACCAGAAGAGTGATCACCACAAAGATCGCTTTGTCCGCAATGTTATCGAGTATGAGGAGAAAACTGGCAGATCATTTCCAGGTAGATCGATGTCATATATTACCTGAAAGCGAATTCTATTAGTTAAACAAGTGTAGATTTAGATGTAACGACTGATTGTGTTCAGTAGCAAACCTGGGCAAATTGTTAACACTCCATTGCCTGTACGGGAAGGACCTTTGGCAGCCCACCCGTGCTCATCTGGCCTAGTGGATTGGTGGTAAAAGTCATGTGAATGTAATACGTAAGACAAGTGACCACCGCCAGGACCTGTCTTCGGACCGAGCACTATCATCATCATCATCATCATCTCATATGTATACATATGTTTTGTGTATGAATGTTGTAGCTGTGGCGATGTTCTTTGGTGCTCGCGAGTGCTACGCGTTCATGCCGTCCTGGTCAGAGTGGGTCGTCGTTGCGTTCATTGGATGGCGACTACTTGCGGACGTTGTACTGACGACTATCTCTTCTATTAACAACGGTATCTCGCTCACTGTGGATGAATGTTGAGTGATCACAGTTTTTATTTATATGTAAACGATGCATGCTTGTTGCCAAGGGCTTTATTATATAATAGTCAGCAAGACTAGTAACTCGGTGAAAATGCTGGAAACTGAGCATCCCACTTTTGTAGGAATTGACAATATTATTCCTACAAATATAGCAGGGAAGGCCTTTTGCACGGATACACCTTTTGTATTTACTTAATTCTACTAGAGGGCCATTTGGCGATGGCAAAAGATCAGATGGGTCTTTTGTCCCACAAATCCACCAAAGGGCCATTTAGGGCACGCTATTGCTTTCGTAATACTACGAGGTGGAGTGATCCAGGTAGTGGTAGCACTGCTAATGAGACTTATAGACTACGAGGTGGAGTGATCCAGGCAGTGGTAGCACTGCTAATGAGACTTATAGACTACCAGGTGGAATGATCCAGGTAGTGGTAGCACTGCTAATGAGACTTATAGACTACCAGGTGGAGTGATCCAGGTAGTGGTAGCACTGCTAATGAGACTTATAGACTACCAGGTGGAATGATCCAGGCAGTGGTAGCACTGCTAATGAGACTATAGACTACCAGGTGGAGTGATCCAGGTAGTGGTAGCACTGCTAATGAGACTATAGACTACCAGGTGGAATGATCCAGGTAGTGGTAGCACTGCTAATGAGACATAGACTGTCGGCTGAGATGTATCTGTGCAGTGCATTCTACCGAAATATCTTTTGTAGCTATGACAGATTAGTTTCATCTTACTCGTAAAGATTGTAAGTTTATGTGTGCGGTATATTTGGTGTTTGTGTATTTAATGCGGTATATGTGGTGTTTATCATGCAAATTCGAGCTAATATTCTGGCGCTTATTTTGTGACTTTTGCTTGTAGAGAAAACGGCTCAGTTTGTCAGTCTGGGAGATTCAGCTGCTCAACCGGCCGTCTATGATCCGGTTTGTACAGTATACTATGAACAATTTTATTGTTGAATGTTGAAATCAATTGCCGAGTAACTTTCAGAAGTTTCTTATCGAAAACACCCACTGTATTGCGATGTTTCCTAGTTTCTGCATTGTTATTACAGAAACTAAGCCTCCCAATATGTCAATGTAGAGTCCTGCGCCCTATTATCTATTGTATTGTAGGTGTAAAAACTAGGCCCTGCTTCCCTCTCTCATTTTATGGCACAGAGTAAAACCCCATTTTTCTGAATTATAGAGACTAGGACTCGATGTTTAGTAGTGGTTAGGTGTAAGCACAATGATGTACTAATAGTAAGTAGCGTCTCGGCTAATTATTATGTATTATTTTTAGCCTAGGCCTCTTCTTGTATTTATGTAAGGCCCTGGCAGCTATATTTGTGACAGTTTTCAATGAGTGATTGAGTGCTTTAGTTGGATTGCTAAAACTAAAGAGTACTATTATTTTACATTATATTACAAGATATTATTTTATATATTATTTTATATAGTATATTTTATACAGTATATTATTTTATATTACAAGAGTACTATGACTTCTTGCTATTTGTTGTCAGATGTCGCGATTGCGCCTTGCCGTGTTCACCATCTATCTTCTCGGTGCAGTCGGATGCGCTGGTGTTCTTGTCTATGCAATCAACAGTTCTGGAAACGTCAGCTGCCAATAAGCTCAAAGGCATTCGTCATCAATCATAGTAAATCTATCTGGCATTGTTATAATCGTTTAGGTTTTATTTTTACTGGCCTTCCATTTGATATGCTTGTATTATTATATTTTCATTGTATTTTTGTATTTTGCACACACTAAGGCATTTATTTAAATGGTTTAGTTGAAAAACCAAGTATGCTAAGATTAAGTATTGATGATTGTTAACTGTAGTAAAACATTTTGAATTAGATTTGTAACGCTGTTATGTAGCATGTTCTGATTGAAAATTCAGTGGCTCCATAAATAATAAAATCAATTTGATAAGTTATTGTCTTGAAAACAAAACTTAATTCGTCTATAAATAAAGTTTTGGGATTATAAATGTAACTTTTGAAGTTTAGGTAAGCTGCTTGATGGAATTCCCTGGAGATAAATATTTAATTCTGTAAAATTCAGATGAGATTATTAAAAGTAAATTGACGAAATATCTTTACTTTAAATTCGCCTTCTATCATATTTAGTTATTGTTACATTATATTTAACTTGTGTTCCTTACAAATTTAATGCATGCATGCCATATTGTTTTATTTTGATCTCACAACCTTAGGCATTGTTTACAAGTTTGGTAAATTTGACTTGATTAGATAGGAATAGTTAATTTCTGCAGTTCTGATTTGTTTTAACGCTGTTGTTCTCGCGTCCTCGTAAATTTAAAAAAAACAGTTGAGTTTACTTGTAAATGCAATAGTGTCTAATTTAATCACCAAATGCAATAAGGTTTAATTTAATCTGCATATGCAATAATGTTTTTCAGCTGCCAGTAAATGCAATAAGCTTTGAGTTCAGCAATAAATGTTAAGTACTTGCAATTTAGTGTTTGAATGCTCAATGATGTATTTGCTATTGTTGGCTATAGACATCAATAGAAGTGTCTACTAGTGGCATAGTGTAATCATGATGCTTACATTACTATCTTATGCTAACCAAGACGGTGGCCTTCTGTACAGAATTTATATTTTAGGCCTACTTAAAGTTGTATCCTTGTTTGATCGTGAAATGGGGTAGACATTACAAGTTATTAAGTAGATAGCCTCGCATCACCGGTATTAATGACCTTCGGTTCATCTGTTTTTCTTGGTATAAAAAAGCTTTTCTTAGGTATTAATTTGTGATAATTGTGTTTTTTTGTTGAAGTTCTGTATTACATTGAATATATATTGATACCAATTTTCGGTTACTGCAGTCCGTAGTTTTCCCAGTCAATGGGTTTATCCACCCAGTCATGGGTTTACAAAGTCAAAATTTGTACCAAACATGTCAAGAATTTTCCCAGTCAACAGGTTAACCAGCCAACGATTTTACCCACCCTGTCAACGGGTTTATCCACCAAGTCAAGGATTTACCCAGTCAACGGTTTTACCCACTCAGTCAAGAGTTTAATCAGTAAATGTTTTATCCACCTACTCAATAGTTGACCTGTGAAGGTTTATCCATCCAGTCTAGAGTACACCTACCCTGCTCATGGTTTACCAACCAACTCAGAAGTTTAAGGGTTTCTCCACCCTGTCAAGAGACTACCCAACTAGTCAAGGTATTTCTCAAATGGCGGTTTATTACCCAGTCCAAAACTGACTGATGATGTCATACGGACTGAATTGGCCTGATCTGTACACTCTATGACATAATAAACTAAGAAACTTTGAATGACTTTTTTTCAGACAATTTGATTTTGTTCAAATTTGCCTTCTGTCGGTGTGTTCAAACCCAATCCTTTTGATCTACTGAATGCAATATTCGCATAAGATGCTTATTGTACCTGAATATGCTGTTCTATGAATCGTGACCTGTTGGAGTTTATACTGCCTAACATTTGTTTACGTGTTGCCGTGAGATGCGGTTAAACGTTAAGACTTTGCAGCAGCATTTAGTTTCCTTTATATTATCCCGGAGCGAGTTCACGCAGTGAGTTCTTGCAGCAGAATGCGTTCATGCAGTGCAAGGCTTTAGCTACGCAAAGTACTTTCATTTTCTGCGCTCTTCTCGTGTTTTCACATAGTACGTAGTATGTTGTTTACAGTTAGGCAGATTTATGTGTATGTATTCAGAAGGTTCTGTATTTGTGTTATTATGTATTTTTATATCGACACTAAGCCTCATATTATGCCTTAGATATAATGTATACGATGATTTAATTAACAAAGTGATATTGCAAAGTAGTTATACTAACTGAATTCAGTTTCTGGAGTATTATATTGATGTTTGATTTTTGTAGCTGTGTTAATACTCGACGGCTATTAAAACCAGTATTTTTTGTTTGTTTACTGCCAAATAATTATTAATGAACGTTTGATTGATTTTTTTGTGATTAATCTGGTATAAATCTGCTTTTCTACAGTGCTATGTAAATTTTAACGTACCTAATAGTTAAGTGTGTATCTCATTTACAATCTATACTGCAGAAATGGTCTCGTTTGCAGGCAGACAGAACATTTACTGTTTACGTGTTCTTTGTAATGACTTTGGATGTATGCATAATGTTGATGTACTTTCAGTAAAAGATAATTCTTTTAAGTATTGCATTTGTTCCTCTTTCAGCTATTTGATGCGTACTATTATATTGTATTATTAAACAAGCATAGTTGGATAATATAGCATCATCATCACTTGGCATCATTAGTGGTACAAAACTGGCAGACAAATTGCCATCATTAATCCATGGTTTCATCCAAACATGACAGACTTTATATTCTAATACTTACCTATTCAACCTGCTGTCCAAGGAGGGTATTTGTCATTCTCATTGACAGCTGCACACTGTTAATATAAGGAGACAATTCAACGTCAACTGTGGTTAATCTTGCCATAGATCTCATTCTGAGGATTCTTCTAAATCAGTACACTGCAAAGACTGGCAGCACATAACAGTCACCTTCTTCAGTTTGTGTTTATAAGTATACAATACCACACTCATTACACATAATTAATAATTAACTTTTTATTTATATCTTTTGTAAAGTAAGCTCTTTGGAATGCGTGCCATTTTCAACAGATGTCTTTTTAAATTCACCTATACAAACACTTATTTGAGTAGTGATGGTTGTCGTTGAAAACGCTCGAAAGGGAGTATTTAAAGGAAATCTTAGTCCTTAGTATGGGAAGATAGAAATTTAAAAGAGGTGGTAAATTAGAGTATAAGAGGAAAGAAAACAATACGATAACAATGATCTGACAAGCCCATTTGAATGTATCGTAATTGGATCTTCTGGCGTAGAACAATTGGGGTTCATTTGAAAGGAAATGATGTCAATTGGGGTTATGCCACCCATTATACCTATAGGCAGGTGAGCGACTTCTGCAACTTATTTACACTAAACCAATAATCAATTTAATTTAATTTATAATCAAATTCTGTCGTTGACCTTTTATGCACATTGGTTAAATATGTCGCATTATTGAGCTTCAGGATCTGCCTGTAGCAGAATATAATGTGTGGCAAATATAACAAACAACTTTCAGAATATATATTTATTAAAAATGCAACTGTACATATAATTAACCGTTAAAATAAGTAAATAATAAAATGCCAATTTCAATAACACCAAATCAACATAAATCTCACTCGAGTTTCACTGAGAAATTACATACAGACATACATAAACAATTGCCAGCCGGGGGGGGGGGATAGGGCATCTTGTCGGGGGCTTCATTACAAACAAATCAAGATGAAATTTACTGCAAGCCAGCCTAAAATTCACATAATATCTCATATTATTGCACGATGTCTAAACAAGTCAATATCATAACTAAAAGATTATATACACAACTGTAGTAGGTTGAAAAGAGCTGACAGAATTTCTAATCGTAACAACACTTCACTATTACATCGATCAGATTTAATCTGTTTACACAGCATTTAATGATTACACGTTGAATGTCACACAATTTTAAACATTACGACAAAAAACATTATTGCTGCAAACTACAATACATATGAATACAAAACACATAAACAATACCCACAAGTTGCAATACGGTAATTAAAATACTTTTTCTATAAATCAACTCACTTTCCATTGTAAATCGCCAAAAAATAATCTCAATAACAAAAAATTTGTAACCTTTGCGGACTTAAACCTCAAACATATGCATCATATATATCATATATATCATTATATATCGTAGTACATATATCATATAAGATTAAAAACAAAGTCTGACATTACACTGATAAATGCACCATTAGCCATAATCATAAAATAATATGAAAACAAATATAAAAAATATGTACAATACTTATAAACACAATCAATCCTGCTTCTTCACTGTTCCTACGCTTACGCTCTTTGCTCAAGAAATTTAGCAGAATTATGAAAACTATTATGAATTGACTTCGCTACTATCAATGCAGATACAATTAGCAGGTAAACATTCCCTATTCTTCATCACTGAATGTAAACTTTGGCGTGTCGCGCGATTCATCCGACGTTATCTCCGACTCTTCCGCGTCTCGCTCCTCGAGATCGGCAAGACTGTCGCTATTACGGTGTGAAACGCGCAATCGTTGCGCATTCATTCGCGCAACGTCAAAAGCACTAAGATCGGGCGCACTCTCGCTCTGGAGTCTACGTCGCCGACGGTCCTTGGACGGAGTGTGAAGGATGTCGAGGCGGTGGTCCACCACCGTACACGTCTTGGTGACAAGAGTGTTGAACAGTTCGGCCTTGTCGGCGAACACAAAGTGTCCCGCACCACGAATTATCTACGCATCAATACAATACATCGGGATATGATATTCACTTTAAGCACAGAAGAGTAGTGTCTCGGTAGAGTCTGTGAAACTATCATCATTACAATCACTCAGTAGACTTGTAGTGTATGTGACATCAAATAATGAAACATTCATCATTAAGCAGTGCGTTGCATGGCAAACACCTTGCATCCAATGTCAACATTGTTCTTCCATAATAGATGACCTTCTACAATTAGTTTATATTAGCATCATATACATCAAGCCATCAGCAGTTAACATGAATAATATTTAACTCAACACTAACATTTATGTAGTCACGTGTATCATGACCAGCACATTTTCTCCTTCCTGGGGTCACACATATCTTCATGTGTTGCCTTTCAATCACACACATTCCAACAAGTCACACATATCCTCACGTGTTGCCTTTCAATCACACATTATCATCCAACAAGTCATATCTTCACGTAAGTTCTTGATCGGTTTAAACTGTCCTACTTCAACTGAGCACGTAAATTTGAATATTAAAGAATTCAGAAGTTTGGCTTGGAACTAGCAAAATGGCTGGAGGCCAGTTATAGTTCAACTTTCAAATTCTGTTGACTTCCAAATCATGGCAGTACTACTTGAAGGAAACAAATCGTACACACATAAAATTTCCTGAACTGTAACCTATGTGAACAGAAGGTATCGACATGTAACACATATTACCTGTACATCGACGTACGACTCCGGCCTGGCGTCCTTGATCTGCTGACCAAGAACCGAGTCAACCCACGACCTTGACCCAAATATGGTCGTAATTGAAATGAAGGCAGGAATGTCCTTGACACGATTCATCATGGGATAAGTAGCCCAGCCGAAGTCATGTGACATGTGCTTGAAAGCCGTCTCTCCGCTACAACAAGGTTACAGTAAACTGTCTGCAGTGTACCTCCTGGCAATTCCCTCAAAAGAATTATTCTTGAATTCCTGCATATCAAATATAAGATTTCTTTGTACAGGAAAGCTCTTATAGGAATTCTTTCAGCCCAGGTCATATACTGTATAATATGACCTTACCTGTATATAATATATTAAGTAAATATGTACACAATTGTGTACATAAATGTAAACATGTATACAATCTGTATAAAGATCTTCGATATCATAGCTCGCTGAAGTCCAAGAAGAAAAAACAATCTGTATAGCCTTCTCTGTATATATCATGCTTATCCGTAATCAGGCCAATACAAATAATTACAGCTATATACATGCGATCGTATAAATTCAGTCGCAATTAGCCCTCGGGACAACAGTTAAAGTCTATTACGCTGCTCGGAACACACATCTTGTAAAAACAAATAGCAGACTACAAACAGGTCATGATGATGATGAAATAAAAAGATGCAATGTTTACGACACCTCAACGATGTAACTATAAATTCTATTTTGAATAATGGATGTTGTTTTACGATTGTCAGTAGTAATTGATACATGAATGATTGTTGTCTTCTTGGTCAATTGTTAGAAAAACCGTGTAATGAATTCTACTCTGCCAACTCGCATAACATGCTATGCAAGCAGGGTTGTTAACGATACTTGTAAAAAGTATTGGCAATATCAATACCAATACTTAGGAGAAAAAGTATTGGCAATACCAATACTGATACTTTTTAGAAAAAGTATTGGCAATAGCAATACCGATACTTTTACCAATACTTTTTTGCGTCTCAAATCAAGGATGTTGTTTGTAATGTAAATAATACTTTTGACTTGACGCTGTTGATGACTCATCT
>JAQFYQ010002376.1:0-11788 GCA_034694885.1 Buchholzia appendiculata
TAGCTACAATATGCTACAGAAGGCAAGCTCATTGAGTGTCTGAACAATAACTTTTCAGGATCTTAAAATAAATGAAAATCTTATAAATTCAACATTCCCAAAAGTCTTTTTCTTTTCCATCACCGTCTCATAAGCTGCAGTCCCCATACATTGATGTCTAACATAATTATTGTCTCTCGCGTGGAGAAATAAAATAATAAATGAACAGAGAAGTGAATTCGAACTTGCAAGAAATCCTTGTTCAAAGTTTACGTTGATTTCTGTCAGCAAATCGAATCTATAAAATGCGGTATGGAAAGATTATTATTTTGATGAAACATCAAAGACCTGTTTCATGCGTTAATTAAATTTATGGTAATAGGCTCTTAGGCCTAAAGACTTAGGCCCACCACTAAGCAATGCACGATGTAATAAGATACATTTATAACAGTGTGCGCCTATTCAGTTGATTTGTTTTTATTCAGTCCAATCTACAGTATCTTGAACAGGGTATTTTGATCTTGGAGTTGTTTACAGTAATTGCTCAACTGTAGACTTAATTGATGGCACTTAGTTAAATATATTTGCTCGCAAGTTATGTTAGTCAAAGTACAAAATATAGACGTTATTAATACTTTAAGACTAGAGGAATAAAATAATAATTATGATAAAAATTTTACTTTTGTATATTAATCTTGTGCTTACACTGAATGTAATAAAACGTGACAAGAATTTCAAATATATTATCAAATTTATCATTAAATTTTAGTGTGATCACTGCCATAGGACATATTCAGCTATTTATCTTGAAATCAAATTCCAATTATATTTCCATATTTGAACTAATTTCAGATGATTTTCTCGATGCAATTTAGCGCACTCAAAGCAACAAGTTTTTACATTCATATAGTTGAAGTTTGTTCCTGTCCGCATTGTCTGAATAATTGCCTTTTAATGTTTATGTATAAATGCAATTCTACAATAAACGTTAGTTTTTTACCATTTTATGTTTCATATATTCTCTGTATATTTTGCAACTCCTCTCTCTAATTATTCACTTAAATGTCGAGAAAAAACTCGCAGTAGAAACTTTATGTTCGGTAAAGTACATGTTGCGTAGTTATCACATAATTCAAATTTGTATCACTGTGGACAAATAAGAGATGTAATGACTTTGTAATGATAGGCTGACAAAACGAAGCACGTTCAATGATGAATTAGTTTTAATTTGCGAGCGACGTAAAATACCTCATAAATCAAACACTGGACATCGCCTGTATATCCAACCAGGCTTAATCGACACAATAGACTATAGTACGCTTACAAATGTTCAATTTTACAATTCGATCATTGTAATAAGTGTTTCATGCAGTAAACGATTCAATAATTGTGATTCGGTATTTTAGAAACAATAAAGTAAAATGTTTATAATCATATAATGTCGGATTAAATGCAAATAATTTGTCTTGGGCTTCAGTTAATTGTCTACTTTAAACATCGTGTGTTATTGCACTCGATATAATTAATTGGTGAAAAGATAGTTCGTGTGCTAGAAAGTAGTGAGATTAAGTTATATCGGCATCATGCATTTGAGAATATTTCGTACTCGTACTGCCTTGTAGAGTCTGTAATCGTCGTCGACACATTCTACCAGTTACCATCATCATCATAAACATCAGAACCGTAATCATCATCATCATCATCATCATAGCGACACCACAAAATTTACCATCAATTTTACTATAAATACAATATTGCTTAGCGTTATTAAGGTTAGCTGCAGATCCATACCTTCAACTTTATTCACCATCTTGTTGAAACTAATAATTCGTGCGCATGCATTTGAAAGTACTTAGATTTTGTTTACATCACGATAATATCTATATATTCTATAGTATAAGTACAGGGTGCACCACAAGAAAGAGCAATTCTGAACAACACAGCGAATATTGTCCGAATCGGTTCGTCATGTTTCTCACAGCGCTGCTGCCGTGAATACACAGCAACAGCGTGGTGTATAATTAATACGATCGCAAGTCAAGATGCTTATGCGACAATTAATCAGCAACGCATTGTCAGCACGGTCGTTGGGCTTTGACAAATGTACTATATTGTATGTTTTGCTACATCCGCTATTATTAATCTACATCGCACTTGACAGTTCAAGTTATACGATATATTCATAAAAATTATCGAAATTGTCCCGCCACGTCGAATGCATAATATACATAATGTCGATCAAAGTGTATGCACAGCATTCAAGGTTCGGTATTATGCCTTGTATGTATATTGTAATCGTGTATACCGTACTCTCGCTACATAATGAACGTTTGGCGTGCAGCACAATGGACTACACAGCACGCCGTAATTGCCAGCTTCAAGTGCGTTCAGAAGTGCGGAACGTCATTTGCCACATCTTTCAAATCTGATACGGCTACGAGTTAATGAATAATACCAACGGCATCACGTCAGCAAAAGACATGCGGGGCTTATACGGGGGTCACGCCAGAACATTGTGCATACGGGCGAGATTACAAGCCGGATAGCAGTTCTCACATATATCTGGATATAATAGACTCAAGATGATTGATGATGCCCGGTCGAATTATGTATGAAATTGAAGAAGGTCTTAAAATAAAACACGATAAACGCATACGTTTACGTGTGTATATCATATGTATCTTCTATAGATATCTGGTGCACGTAATGCTTGCATGTTGATTGCAATTCAGAAATGTCGCATTGTCTGGTAGATCCATGACTGGGAAATCGATGGAGGTAGAACTTGATGCGAGAAATGAGACAAATTCAGCGAATTCGAATAGGCCATGGATGCACCAACCATTCAAAATTTGGATAATTTCTGATTAAACATCTGATACAATTCCAAAGAGGGATGCATATTACAGCGTTGACTTACATATGATTCAAAACCCGTATGCTATAGTAAACGGTAACACCTTAGCGGCTGAGCTTCGTGTATATGTTTACCAGGATCCATTGGCATTTATTCAAAAGTATTTCAATGTAGTGAAAATGATAAATAAAAATCCATGCGACAGAGGGTAAATCTGACTCGTATGGCCCCTTAAAGGTGAGGATGGAAATTTGTGAAACCGTTTCTTCATTGCCCGAAGAGCTGTATGCGTGGGCCAGTGACTGAAACCTTGAACAAATTAGTCAAAATATTCGATCCAAATCGTGACGAAGATAAATTATACACTAAATTAACATCTGTCAGCAAAATTATACAAAGCTAACATGCTGTATATCTTATCTATTTACACTGAAAAGAAGCTATCAGGATAAAAATTACATTATTCTGTATTTGTTATCAATTTTTTCATATTTATGAACAAATTGAGCTACCATTTCAATTTTGCAGAATTTAAGTCCCATAAAAGCAAGAATGCATTTGCATCGAAATGGCTCCATACAGCTAATCATTAAAATCTCTCGGCGGTAAAAATCAGCTATAAGCTTATGTGAGTAGATATATAGTAAGGTAGTAATAATTATTCAGAATATCTATAAAACTACTCAGATATCGCCGCTGCTGCTGCTGCAACTGCTACTGTTGCTGCTGCAACTGTTGCTGCTGCTGCAACTGCTGCTGCTGCTGCAACTGCAACTGCTGCTGCTGCTGCTGCTGCTGCTGCTGCTGCTGCTGCTGCTGCTGTCCTAAGTTCCGATCGAATTCAACATCGTGCAAGTGAATTGTGTTCTCAATGGAGCTTATTCAATCAAATGCATTATTTTCAGTTCTGAGTCTGCAGAACTTTACTCAAAGTGTTTGAATTGAAATTTTATTGCAGAAGAACCAGCGTTATAAATCATCGATACTTCGCATGCGACGTCAAAGCATCCCGTATCGCACATTTGAATATTATTGTATAGAAAACAAAAGAAAATTAACAAATGCGACAACTTAATTATATTTCCTTCGTTCAATTTTCTCTGTCATTCAACTTATCTTTGTGCACACTTTGATCATCATGGCACTGTGCATGTAAAAACTAACCATGAACATTGAACATGAACATAGAACATAGAACATGAACATAGAACATTGTGCATGTAAAAACTAACCATGTATACGTAGGCTAATATATAACTTACACTACTTTTTACATCTATGCAACATCTATGACGTATTTACAATAATGTTTTAATATGGCCAATATTTACAATAAATGTTTATATGAATGTAATGAATAAATGAATGTACTGTAATGAAAAACTTTTATAATGAATGCAAATCTTTGTATAAACGATATGACAGAAACTCAAAGAATCAAAATTCTCACAAGAGGATTCTCAAGTCAAACTGAAATCTCAGAAAACATGCTGAATGATATAAATAGGGATATGCTGCAGTATGTGTCAGAATATATTTGTATTACAGGACGATTCACAGGAAGATACAGCATAATATTATGAACTATAATGAACTGTGTGTTATCTGTATGTTAGATAATGTTTATTGATACTGCTGCATTTAAATCACTATAGCAGAAATGAATATATAGTCAGAATATATTTGTAATACTGGACGATTCATAGGAGATACAGTACTGATTAGATAGAGATTGAGTATATGAACTATAATTAACTGTGTATTATCTGTATGTAAGATTTATTTGTTGATACTGCTGTATTAAGACCACTGTAGCTGATTTAAATATTGTGCTGTCATTTCATCTCATTTCATATCATTTCATCCTCATCCTCCAATCACCCTTGCCTAACTTACAATTCGTTATAAACAGGCTTTATTCACTTTTATTGTCTAAATGGTATAAGCATATTGGTATTTAGGCGAACATGTTTTGGAGTTGTAACTCTGTATGTAATCCATTAAATGATTGAAAAAATATTAATTCTGTCAATCTCTTGAAGTGCATTGGCCGTTTTACCAGTTTGATACATTCTTCTGACGTTCCACGTCGCCATCTTGTAGCAGCCACTTGATTACGGTGCGGTAGCGCATGCCTTCCCACGCTTTCCCCACCGGGTCAAATCTCAGATATTTGTTGGCCCGTATTTGAAACCCTTATTACTGCCGCGGTAGTTTTATCGTTGAACTTTCTATCCATATTATTACACTGGGGCTCATCTCTCGTACTGGGCTCCCAGAACAAGTACATTTGCTCTCGATTCTGAATCCATTGTTTGGCCAGCAGTAGTAAGAAAATACTGCTGCTGTTGACTCCCCGCACCACTGAGAGATACTGTATTCGGTTCCCAGCCAGAGGCAACCCCCGCGTGGCACAGATGCACGTAGAACTACCGATTATTTGTATACAAAAGAAAACTTGTAGTATGCGCAAGGATTTTCGAGAGTACAAGCAGACTAGAGTACAAGAAGACTAGAGTACAAGCAGACTAGAGTACAAGAAGACTAGAGTACAAGAAAACTAGAGTACACGCAGACTAGAGTACAAGAAAACTAGAGTACACGCAGACTAGAGTACAAGCAGACTAGAGTACAAGCAGACTAGGGTACAAGCAGACTAGAGTATACACAGACTAGAGTACAAGCAGACTAGAGTACAAGTAGACTAGAGTATACACAGACTAGAGTACAAGAAGACTAGAGTGCAAGCAGACTAGAATACAAGCAGACTAGAATACAAGCAGACTAGAGTACACGAAGACTAGAGTACAAGCAGACTAGAGTACAAGAAGACTAGAGTACAAGCAGACTAGAGTACAAGCAGACTAGAGTACAAGCAGACTAGAGTACAAGCAGACTAGAGTACAAGCAGAGAGCAGGAAATGTTGGTAAAACACTCTAAAAGCTCCGTAAGTGAACCATAGATTATTATGACCTTAGTGCTAAACGAAGAAATTCCTTTTGGAAATTGGACACAGACACACACAGACACACACACACACACACACACGCACACCTATGCATGCACACACAACAAACACAAACACATGCACATGTAATTATGCATATTGTACTCTGATCTAAAAGTGCTTTATAAAAGGCTTCAACTTTCTAAACCAACCATGTAGCATTAATTAAAGGCAAGTAATGCGCTATGAATCGATGATCACCGTTAAAATAGTAGCATAGTCCAAATACATTCAAACCCGTGCATGTACCAACACCGATGCGCGCACGCGCACACATACACACGCACATAAACACACGCGCACCGACAAATACAAAAATACATACAAACACACACACACATACACACACGCAGACATCCAGTGTGGGATTTGTCAAAAACAAGGTGGGGGTCGGATGATCTGATGAGCAGGGAGGGGGGGGGTGGCGACGTTCCAAATTGTTTGAAGACAGACGAGCGGCGGGAGGGGTGGAAACACCCAAAACTGGCGACGGTATAAAAAATTGGACTGACCTCCTCCTGGGTTCCTTCAAAAACCGATGTATAACTCAAAATCAAAATCTGTCAAACCATCTAACAATTTCAATAATAACACTGGCCAACAACAAAAATATAATTATTCACTGTTACATACGATTTTTTAACTGATTCTGCATATTTTGGCAAAGCTGATTTCAAATCTGAAATCGGTTTTCCTCTGCATGCTATAGTTTTCATGCAATTTGAACATTTTGATTTGCCTTTATTTGCATAATTGAGTCCAGTATAACAGGCGCACAACGACACTTAGAAATATCATAACCTCACATTAATATTTACTTTTACTTTTGTTTTAAGATCCAATCTTGGATTGTTCCAGGAGACAATTAATATGTAAATAGTCCTCATTCACATCGTTGGTCAGTGTGGGAATAAAACCCATATTTTGTGACCAAGACAAGAAACTGGCACCTCATATTGTGTGCCATAATTGTGAGGAAATACATCGGGGGGCAGACCAAATGAAACGAAAGGGTCTACCCTTTGGCGAGTTAATAGTATGGCGCGAACCGAAAGACCAAATTAGTGCCTGCTACTTCTGCGTTGTCAACATAAAGGGGGTCGGGCAGCAAAATCGGCATATGGTCACCTGTCCAAGTATGCATGCAGCAATACGACCTTTCCAACACTGTGTGAAAGGTCCCAGTCAGTCCCAGTCTTTCATGGTTTTGCCTCATCTGAAGATGCAGACATTGAACTTGAACAGAAAAATCACGAGGGTTGTCACGAAGAGTATCAAGAATCCTCCGAAGACTCCTCATCTGATACCCAGTAGTCATCAGCCCTTCGACAGTTCAGGCAACCGGAATTGAATACGAGTGTTCAGGGACTCTCTAAGAAACAGGCTGAGTTATTGGGCTTCAGGACTGGAAGAAAAAATTCTGGTCCGGTCTGGAACAGTTTCATGCTGTCAAAAATTGAACCAGATTTATATTTTTTTTCTGAAGACATCAATTTTGTTTGCTGCAACAATGTAGCAGATCTTCTCAGCCAATTAGCTGTAAGCCGTACATTTAAGCGGTTTGGCCAGTATTTCTGGATAGCTTAGCGGGCAGCAAGTCTGTTCTCTTGCACAATGGCAATATCTATGGTGAGTTCCAGTTGGTTACTCGGTGCCATTTCCAGGATCCATTTTCTGAACCGTCAACTTGAGCAATTCCCAGAAAACCTAGGGCTACTTGTAACGAACAAGGAGAGCTCTTCCACCACGATATAGTGATGACGATAGAGCGCAATCAATGACGACAAAATATGATGGCATACTACTGCTTAAATATCAAACAACATACTTGCCCTCAGCAAGTCCACACAGGCCGCATGAGTTACAAGCACAGATTCTTACCGGAATAAAACATAGTTGAACTACAAGCAGCCGTAAGGTTGTTAACCTAACCAGATAAGTTGACCCTTAAACATTTGTCTCTGGCCTAGATGGTACACAGACATAGGTTGCACAATTTTGTCGAGGAGGGTCAATCCAGCACTTTAGCCTGTGATGATCTCCCTTTACTTTAACTCCTGACTGAAAAGTATTAACCTTCATTCAAAGCTCTCATGTGACTATAACTGATATATGTTTATACCACAGAGAAGTGCTTCATGGTAATTTTTGAACTTTCATGCATAGCATAGGTTATGACTCCTATGACAAATAAGCATTTTCGAAAAGAAAAAAAATATTGAATTGCAAAAAAACTGTAGCCTGCAGAAAAAAATAACTTAATTTCTGAATTCAGCTCCCAAATTAGGTTAGAACAAGTGTTTTTATCAATGCAACAAAAATTTGGTTCCCCAGGTTATCATTGATTATAAGCAATGATAACCTTCGTATATCTAGCCGATATATAACGTGCAATGTTAATTTCCAGTCTTTAATTAGATCATAAATTAATAAGTCGCTGAATAATTATTTATAAGCATCATCAGGTAATATGGGCATCCCGTCTATTTTCAGCAGGTTATGTATACTGTTTCACAGTGTTATCGATAGTATGTGTAGGCTCTATAAGCATTGAAATGCTTTAGAGGAATCACACTCAGATCCTGAGGTTAAATAAAATTATACAATAAACAATGATGAATGTATTAGACGTCTAAAAAACTAAACGGTTCTCCTTTACTTTAGTACACTGCATGGAATACTGCTAGGGTTAAGGTCGGGTTATTGTTGGGTTAGGATTAGAAGTCAGGTTTTGGTTGGTGTTAGGGCTAGTGTAGGGTAAAGGCTAGAGTAAAGTAAAGGAGAACCACAAAGTCATTAAAATACATTCTATACAGCAAATAATGCGTTATTAGGCGAATATGATAATAACAAATACAAATACTTCTAAAATAGCATGATTACAATTTCGTAAAAATAGGTAATAACAAGAGAAATGCCAACAACATTTAAAAGATGATTAAATAAATATGGGATTGTTAACGCACCAATTTTTCCTTCAATGTGAAATATGTGCCTCGAGATGACGTCTTGTTGGCGACGATATTACCGTAGCAGCTTTCGTATCAGATAATTGTGAGGATTTGATTGCAGCGACGCATATAATGCACGATGTACATTATACTGCTTCGGGTATAGATTCGTCGCGCTATTCGTAGTTAATCAGCTTGGTATTTAGCGTAGTCATACTATTGATCGACGCCTTGACACTAAGAGACAAACTGTCAGTTCGAAACAGAATCAAATTGTCTTACCAAATCTTATCTGACGGTCAATTTATTTTTTAATAATTTTGTATCTATTTTATTGTACAATTTCTTATTTTAGTGTTGTTGTTTAACAACTTGTACGACTTCAGTCGTCCAGCATTTTCTACGCAGGTCGTAGTGGCACGCCTGAAAGGTGCGTTTTAGTGCGCCAGTTCCTAAATCCATCATCCAACGCGATGTTCCGGGTTTTTTGACTGCCATTGTCTGTTGATCTCACTGTCCAAGGCTGTATGTAAGGGTTGGGGGGCTTCGGGTTCAACCCCCAACCCCGAAATTAAATTTTCTTAAATTGAATAATGTTTTGTTAAGACATTTTTAAAAAGGTCGTTAAAAAAGTTTTTAAGTAAAAAAAGAACATTATGAAAAAGGTCGTCAATTTTTACTCCCCCCAAGGAATTCTGGCTACGGCTCTGTCACTGTCCGTTCGTATTTACAATTTGTACAGTTGTCCTTTAGTGAACTTATTATTTAACAGGGTCGAGTAAATTTGATAATTACGGAGAAACTTTCAAGAAAAGAAATGAAAGCTGCAACAGCTCTGTTTGTGTCACTCGCTGATGGCAGCGCTAGCAGGTGAAGTATACAGTTTACATGCTCTTAAAATTTATTCGGTAATTTTGTAGCACAACTACTTGCTTCATTCTATAATAGACGTATAACATATTACCAAATGACCTGCATGTGGTTTCCCACACCTCCGTATTAGGCGAGGGTGGGCAGAGGTTTATGGTCTCTCTTCAAGCTCAATCACTCTCAGCCGTAAGTATCCACTTACTGAGTTAACTGCGGAATTTCTGCTGAAACATGAAAATCAACACCTATTTTGGAAATATTTATTTGATGACTATATTTAACAAATAAGCTTGAACACGATGTTTATTCTGAAGTCACAATCTACGTTAAAGCGGTTCAGTAGTCATCAGTAGTTATTTAGTCAAAATGATAAATCCACCGTGCATACACTTCGCAGCCTGACGCAACATTCTGTCATTTCGAAATCATTGCAATTATTGTGTGTTGCAAAAAGCACCGTTACAATATCAAATCAGTTACAATAATTAATCATTTCTGGATATATAGTAGGCTAAGTATTGTCTCAATGAAAAAAATATGCTAGTAGGCTAAATTTTAAGAATTAGAAAAAATAATTTATAATAATTTTTCTTCCTGGTATGGGCATTATCCATGCAACATATAAATGCAGTTGAAAGGATATTGCTAGTGATTATAGTTTAAACTGCAGAAATTGATGGATGCAATGGGAAAAAGCAACAAATGATGGAATTGCATTAATGCCAAAACTACTAAAACGGCGGTCGTGACGAAAAATTGCAATGGAGTTTAATTGTTTCTTTGAAACTACTCAGATTCATTTTTACGCCTACGGACAAATAGTAAAGAAAATATCAATATTGAAGTATATGGCCTCAACACTTAATTCGGAGGACGGTTGATGTGAGGATAAAGCTACGATCAGAATTGAGGCATTTGCAGGAAAAAGAGTCTTAGAGAGATATTAGAAAAGAGTAATATATAAATTTATCTCTAAGTAAACAACTAGTAAATGCATTCATTTGATCAGTGGCACTGTATGCATGTAAAAACGTAATATTAAGTCACAATGGAAGTCAAGAAAATAGATACTTTTGTATAATGGATATGGAAAGGGATCATAAAGGATAGTTTTTAAAGCACAACTTGAAAAGACATATGTAGAAAAGAATAAAGAAATGGTGAAACCGCATGTTCGAGAGAGAAATATTTTTTAGAGGCTGTAGTAAAGAGAAAGAATAGCTGGATTGTGTATATTTTATGTCGAGGACGATTTTGAGACATTTTCTGAGGCAAGAATTACTGGAGGGAAGCAAGGCTTCAGTCAAGAACATGCTCGCTAGAAAATTTGAAAAAGGTATCATAAACATGCATGGAATAAGAGAAGAATAAAGACATTATTGGATAAATTAGGAGCCAATAACCTACCAGAAGGGCCGGTGTGCACATACTTCGAGTACCAACGACGATGAACAAAATTCATTGTTTGTTGCAGAAAAGACATTTACTGCGCCAGTCCCAAGTCTGAAAAATTACCTGAAAAAGGTCCTGAAAGATAAGTGGTTTGCTGCAGTCGTTGCACCCACCTGACTGCGGTATGCTAAGGTTCATTGCACCTACCTGGCGAGCCTCAATAAATAAAATTAATTAACAATAAATCGAAGTAAACAATAATAATTAACACAAGTTTTTCTGCATCAATAAAAAATAGAAATAATCAAATAAGCAAATTCATCAAATTATTCTGAATTGCATATTTGAACATTCGTTTTATTATTTTTCTGAATAATTACATCTCTGAATTTGAAGCCTGAAATCATTGATCCAGTCGTTAAGTTGCCTGAAAAGCAGCAGCATTGCCGGTGATTAAGCAAGCAGAGCTTTTACCGACATCATCTCTTGCGTCTTTGTGGTGTGCGCAGACTTTGTGATTAAAGTCCGTATTCACGTGAGTGAGTTAACCTTAGATTAGAGAAAATCTTCCGATTTTATACCTTGAGTCATGTGAAATTAAATACGAAATGGCATTGAATTGCATGATTTTGACGACATTTACAGGTTCAATGCTAATACTTACCTCGCAATATCTCAGCGACCAGATGGACTAGATGGACGTATTATGCATCAAAATGACCAGCTTCAAC